>JASDQU010103262.1:159570-193349 GCA_032191745.1 Picea mariana | reverse complement strand
TGTAATAATTCCCAACTCAAACAAAAGGTACTATTGGAATTGCACACCTCTCTTGTAGGAGGGCACTCAGGATTTTTGAAAACCTACCATAGAGTCAAGAAGGATTTTTTTTGGGATGGCCTTAAAACTGATGTTCAAAGGTTTGTGGTAGAATGTTTGGTTTTCCAACAAAATAAGGTGGAAACAATTAAGACCCCAGGTCTTTTACAACCATTATCCATCCCAAGTCAGTGCTTTGAGGAGGTTTCCATGGATTTCATCATAGGGTTACCAAAGTCTAAAGGAAAGAGTGTCATCATGGTGATTGTTGATAGAATGACCAAGTACACACACTTTTGTGCACTCTCTCACCCCTTCAAAGCTAGTACAGTTGCCACCGCATTCATGGAGACAGTTCAAAAGCTACATGGTAGCCCAAAGATTATTGTAAGTGATAGAGATCCCATCTTCACTGGACATTTTTGGACAGAATTATTTTCTTGTTTGGGTACTCAATTGACTCATAGGTCATCCTATCATCCTCAATCTGATGGAAAAACCAAGCTAGTGAACAAATGTCTGGAAGGCTACCTTCATTTCTTTGTCTCTGATAGACAAACACAATGGTTCAAATGGTTACCCTTGGCAGAATGGTGGTATAAAACTTCCTTTCATACTACAACATAAATGCCACCATTTATGGCACTTTATGGATACCACTCTCCTTCCATAACTTCTTCTCTAAAATAAAAATCTAAGGTTCAAGCAGTGGAAGATTACATTGAAAATCAACAACAAGTTCTCCAAATCTTAAAGGACAACCTGACCATGGCACAAAATCGCATGAAACAACAAGAAAATCAACATCGTAGTGAAAGAAGTTTTGAAGTAGGGGATTGCATGTTTTTAAGACTACAACCATACAAACAGATGTCCCTCGAGCAAGCCAAGAAGGATAATAAATTATCACCAAAGTACTATGGCCCTTATAAGGTGTTGCAAAAGATTGGTACTATGGCATACAAATTAGAGTTTCCTGCATCTTCACGAGTACACCCAATTTTCCATGTTTCATGCTTAAAGAAGGTTATAGGCGACAAGATCCCAGTTTAAACTATATTTCCAAAACTTGACGAGGAAGGAAAAATCATATTGGAGACTGAAGCCATCACTAACACAAGAATTCACCAGCTGAGGAATAGATCCATTTCAGAGTATCTCATTAAATGGAGGAAACTACCAGCTGAAGATTCCACTTGGGAAGATGAGTCTTTTATACAGAAGCATCCAAAGTTACTCAAGCATTGCGGACAACACTTGTATCAAGGGGAGGGGCATATTAAGCCCTAATATTGGCTCATTACCCATTAATTGGGGCATATTATATTAGTAATGTTATTTTATTTATGTCAGCTTTAGGCCATTAGTTGTAATTTTACCTCCTAGTCTCCTATATATACCAAGGAGACATTTTCATTTTGAATCATCTTGTACTTGAACATTTAAGTGGGGTAAAATGATGTTTCCCCCTCGAAGATGCTGATTATATGAAATTATCTCTTTTTCAAGGCGTTGAGTACTTTTTTTGAGGTTTTTCTATGCTATATTGATATTTAGTTCTTAACACTTGTTGTACTGTAAACTGACCTGTAACTCTTCCACAGTCTTCAACAACTTGGTACAAACATCCCTTCAAAACATTTCACAATCCCTTTTACATATATGCAACTTTCTCTTCTACTGACCGCATGTATATGCTCTTTCCTCCACTACATATTGCAGATGTTCACACTTTTCTATGCTTGTGGTCCGCAGATGTACACACCTTGTCTTTCTTCAGCCTGTGGATGTATGCAACCTGTACTTATTCACACTGCATATGTATGTGACCTGTCCTTCTTCTGTCGGCATATGTAGGTGACATGTCCTTCTGTAGCCCACGTATAACCTCGAAAAACTACATTTTCCAATTTTTTGTAGCTTCGAAACTTTCACTCCTTTAGAAATTCACTGCCTCAGACTTGATATGTCAGATTCAACCTCAGATTCACTAATAGGTTTTCCAAAAGATAAAACATAACCTTCACAAGATAGATATTCAATGTAAGTGTGTTTGTATAAATGAGAGACTCTTTGAGGTCTATTTATACTAATGCTAGGTAACCTATTTCCTTATTTTAGGGGTTTCTTTTTACAACCACTTTACCCTTTCACCAAGGCTTGTAACCAACTAGGGGATTCTTGACCACTCTTTGGGGATTCCAAATTTACAAGGGCATATCTCCTTAACTGTGAGGAACCACATGGCATTCCACATATCACCGGAAACAACATGATGTGTATTATACATATATGGAATTATTACCTACAATTTCAATGTCCTTCATGTACATATTCTGTAATCAAATTCGGGTCCCATAACCACACCTCCCAGGCTACATGTTGACCACATAAAATCTAACCAACTAACTCATCATCAATATCGATCATACAAATTTCAATCAACTATCCAACATCTATGGAACTCTCCAAGGGTTGACATCAATGTCCAATATCCCTCTCCAAGTTCTGACATCAATGAAAACCAACTATCCAAACTAACTGTCCAACAATATTCCCATCCCTTTGGCACTGATGGAAACACCAACATTGATAGAAACACTTAGACATGACAAAAATATGCGCATGCTCCCCCTGTGATCATCACTCCTCATCAATTTTTCTATCTCGCCCCCTTTGAAATTAATGGAAAAGAGTATCTTCTCTTAGGGATGCTCCCCCTGTCTTCATGCCTTTGTTCTTTCTCTTCAACTTTTAACAAATGTTGACTCTCCCTGTCGATATGTATCCTCCTGTCTATATGCTACTAATTTTCCTTTCTGGATCTCTCTCTCTGATGATTTTTCCCTTGAATTTTCTATAAGACATAGATCAACATAGGGCTACCTATATATGTTTTCGTTCCTCTCTTCCAATGTTGTTTATTTTCCATTGGTGAGTCCTCTTGAATTTCATTGACATATATAAAAAACATTCAAAATTTGATTTTCTTCATTTACTTTTCATGTTCACCTGACCATACTATTCAACAATATGAAAAATTTCATGTCCTTCTGATGATATAGATTTTGCTGAAGGTTTCTCCTTCCATGTTCTGTTGTTCCTTTCACTTCTTTTCCCTTTTATGACTAATTGATTCCCCTTATTCTAATTGTAGATATGATGTTATGAATATGACCTTTGTTTCCTTTACCTTCTAAGAATATCACAAATCCATATCTGTCCATATGTCACAAAATTTTCATAACCCTGCTACTCAACTATCCACAATGTTGACCCATCTGTCACTATACCATTCTCTAGACTTCTCTTGAATATTATACTAGAAATGATCATCACATGCTCCTATTGATAAAATAAAATAAAATATGTCCACTTATCTGATCTATAGACTCATCAAACTCTACATGTCTATAAACTCCTATACTGAAGATATCCCTGCCTGAATACATATGTGCAATATAATCATAAACTTCTGCCTACTAACTGATACTTGTGTGGTAACACTTCTCAAATGATCTATATATTACTCGGTACTTCTGTTATTTGATGGATCTAAATCTGTCTCTGCAAACACTTCATACTACTCAAAATATGGTTCTATGATCTGTAGTTTCTACTGCATGGAATCCCCCTATTCAACATACATATTTGTTGGGAGTCTCCAACTGTATGGCTAAAAAAAATACCCGATCTTATGCAGAGTAGTCTTCCTATTCGTCTATATACTCATCATCTTTATGAGCTCTGAATTCTTCCCTTCTAACTATGGATTGATCTCATACTAATCCCTAAAAGTACAATCTCTTGTTCCTTTTATTTATTCACATGTTCTTCTTTTCTTTCTTGTACTACTACAAACCCTGTCTTCTTTGGGACTTGGTATTTATTCAGTTGTTCCTATTTTCTTTTCCATGCTTTCTTATATATTATATCAATGTTCTCTTTCATATAATTATCCATCGTGATTTTAAAAACACAAGATATGTATCCATAGTTATGAAATTTGTAACATTTAATGTTATGTGGGGCCACATAAGCATTTCTTGCTTGAACATTTCTTCCATAAGCCTTGCAATCTATAACCTTATGTCTAAAGTTGGTAAAATGAAAACAATGACCATAAAATAAATTTACATACTGGGAGTGAATGATCTTCTTTATGGTGTAGTCCTTCTAAATTACTCCCTTGGATGATCATGATAATCTCTATTGTGGATTCCTTTATTATGGTTGAAGTTTCTTTGCTTTCTAAATGTGGTAGTTCTTATTGAAGATGTATCTCTATTATACTCATTCTTATTTGATTCTTGTTGACCATGATTCCTTCCTTTGAGTACTTCTTCATAACTATTACTCTTTTCTTCATTCTTCTTTTCTAGCAACCTGTGTTACACATCAAAATGCCACATTTAAGTATCTCACCGTAAGTGTCGCAAGTATCGTAAAAGTGTCGTATTCACCTTGGTAAGTGTCACAAGTGTCATCAAGTGTCGTATTTACCTTACTAAGTGTCACATGAACCTTTCTATGTGTTTCTATGTGTTTTAACCCCTTGAAACCATTAAAGAACATTTTCCATGAACCCTAAGTCATATTGGAGGAATAACCCCATCATTTCAAGGCCAAAAACACACTTTTTACTTGGAAAATGAACCATTGTTTGGGAATTTTTGAATGGTAGTGCCCCCTTGGCCATGCTGGGGAAGTGATACACCATAGGGTAGTCCCCCCCTTAACTTATTTAGAGAGTGATGATATAGTGTCAATTCTCTATCTCTAACTATGACGATCTAATATTCTATTGTTGTTGAACCTGCCAAGTTCAGGGTGTACTTGAACTTCATCAATGACAAAGATAGAATGGCCATCACAACTAGAAGTAGGTGCACTGTTGTAAAGGAGACCCTGGCAAAGAAACCATCATAGTGGGCCCAAATTCCATAAACTTGCTAAATTCCACCCCCACTGCAGAACTTCAGACCAATGGGGTCAAATATAGGACTACATTGATCATGTGGGCTAGGAGGGTCATTGCTAAGCATAACCTACTAAAATCAATCCAAACCAAGACCATATAGATGGAGCAGAGTATACAAGAATTCAAATATCTGTTTGAAGAATTGTTCATCAAATCCCTCCCACCATTTTGGGATGGAAAAGGAAAATTGTATGATCAGGAGGAATACAACTCTCTCCTCATCCCATGCAGAATGGATCACTCCAAGTTTTACATCCCAGAGGAAAATTGAAAGGAGAAACCCTGGTGGAATATTTGATCACAAATTTTGAGATCTTGAATCAGTTCAAGATAGTGAAGATTGGACTGCTAGTCATGACATATGCCTCTTGCATTGACCTAGAGATCCTAATCAAAGAAATGATGGACTACGATATCCCTTCTAACTTGCAGTGGAAGGAGATAGTGCGGCTGGTTAAAACAAAGTGCAGTTTTCCAGGAACCAACAGATAATGCCTAGGTGTCACCAAAATGGCAGATCAGGCAGATGACCAAAATAGAACAAATGGAAAAGGAAGAAGCTAAATATTTATAGGAATCGATAGTTGGTTCATGAAACATTTTTTATTAATCATTGTAATCGGTTCCTATATCAAAACTGTCAAATGTAATTATTGTAGTCCAGTTTAGAAGCTGAAACATTTCAGTTCAACTATTGTAATCAGTTTATAATTGAAGGAACTTGAATTATATAAATATTAGAAGTTCCAAATGTATTAATGTTGGAAGAAGTACAAGGGAACCTCCTTAGTTGTTCTGAACTAAATTGTAATTTTCTGGAGTTGAATTGAATACATATGCAGAAGCTTTTGAAATCTCTATGAAAAGATTCTAATGGTGGTGATATGAGTTTTATCTTCTCTCATTGTATGTATTTCCTATGTTCTTTAATTCCATTTACATTGTCTTCTATTTAAATTGGATAGTTTAAAAGCCCAGAATTCATCTTGTGATGCTCTTGGCTTAAGCAATTTAAATCGTGTTAAGTTCTTCATAACTAATTCAGAATTCATTTCACAAATGCTCTGATGTGGTTACTTGTATTTTTTTTATTCTTACACTCTACAAACTACAATTTATAACTCAGATTCATCAACTCACTTAGCCTTTATCCTCTGGAGAGTTCTATTGGCCAGTTAGTTTTTTCATTCATTTTCAGAATTTTGACTCCATAGCCCTAAGTGTCCCTCCCCTTCCTTGCTAGAAAATTTATAAACCCCCCCCCAAAAAAAACTTAATATAGAAATTGATTTCCAAAGAAACATTAAGTGACACAAGAGAGCCCTCTCTGAGATGAGCATGCTAGTACCCAGCTCTAAATTTGGTTTTTAGGCTACCTCTGCCGTTTGTTTATCAGCCGAACAAATTTGCAGAGTGCTAACATAGACTTCCCTTGAATATACCAGAAATGATCATCACATGTTCCTATTGATACAACTAAATAAAATATGTCCACTGATCTGATCTCTATACTCATCAAACTTTGGATGTCTAGAAAAACCTATAGTAAACATATCCCTGCCTGAATACATATGTGCAATATAATCATAAAATTCTGCCTACCAAATGATACTTGTGTGGGAACACAACTTCTCAAATGATCAATCTATTACTCTGTACTTCTGTTATCTGATGGATCTGAATCGGTCTCTACAAACACTTCATACTGCCCAAAAATATGGTTCTCTGATCTGTAGTTTCTACTGCATGGAATCCCCCTATTCAACATACATATTTTTTGGGAGTCTCCAAGCCATATGGCCCAGAAAAATACCCGCTCTTATGTAGAGTAGTATTCCTCTTCATCTGTAGAATCATCATCTTTTTGAGCTCTGAATTCTTCCCTTCTGACTATGGATTGATCTCATACTAATCCCTAAAAGTACAATCTCTTGTTCCTTTTATTTATTCACATGTTCTTCTTTTCTTTCTTGTACTACTGCAAACCCTGTATTCTCTTGGACCTAGTATTTATTGACTTGTTCCTATTTTCTTTTCCATGCTTTCTTATATATGATATCAGTTTTCTCTTTCATAGAATTATCCATCATGATTTTACAAACATGAGATATGTGTCCATAGTTATGAAATTTGTAACATTTAATTTTATGTGGGGCTACATAAGCATTTCTTTTTTGAACATTTCTTCCATAAGCCTTGCAATCTGTAACCTTATGTCTAAAGTTGGTACAATAAAAACAATGACCATAAAATAAATTTACATACCTAGGAGTGAAATGGCGTAGTCCTTCTGAATTACTCCCTTGGATGATCATGATATTTTCTATTGTGGATTCCTTCATTATGGTTGAAGTTTCTTTGCTTCTTGAATGTGGTAGTTCTTATTGAAGATATATCTCTATTATACTCATTCTTCTTTGATTCTTGTTGACCTTGATTCCTTCCTTTGAGTATTTCTTCATAACTCTTACTCTTTTATTCATTCTTCTTTTCTAGCAACCTGTGTTACACGTCAAAATACCACATTTAAGTATCTCACCCTAAGTGTCGCAAGAGTCGTAAAAGTATTGTATGCACCTTGGTAAGTGTCACAAATGTCATCAGATGTCGTATTCACCTTACTAAGTATCACGTGCACCTTTCTATGTGTTTCTATGTGTTTTAACCCCTTGAAACCATCAAAGAACATTTTCCATGATCCCTAAGTCATATTGGAGGAAGAAACCCATCGTTTCAAGGCCAAAAACACACATTTTACTTGGAAAATCGACCATTTTTGGGGCAATTTTGAAGGGTAGTACCCCCCTGGACATGTTGGGGGAGTGATACCCCATAGGGTAGTTCCCCACTTACCTTATTTAGAGAGCGATGATCTAGTATCAATGCTCTATATATAACTATATGTGAGTGTTTCTTTTGGTTAGAGGAAAATTTAGAGAATCCCGCCTCTTTCTAAGGGCTATCTCTTGGAGATGAGGTTGGTTTGGAATGAATGCTATCCTATGACAGTATCATAGGATCAGATCCTAACCTAAAGGAGTCATATCCTCAACTAATCCCCAAATATACTCATGGTTGTTGTGCCTCTCAAGCCTATATATTGAGGGCTTTCCAAGGTGAAAATAACAAAGCTTTCAAATATCAAACTTATGATCTTGGTAGCATCATGTAAGGGATAAATGAGGAGAGCTTAGGAAGGTTGTTGCAACTTCATCAATAATGGTCTGTAAGTATTCTCTTTGAGTTCTCATTAATATACTTGGCATATTTCCTTCGAGTATGTGTTTACATGTGCTTGTCTATGCTTGTCTTAATCTTCATAGATTGATTGATTTTGTCGAATCCATTAGAGTAGAAGATCATCGTTTGTTTCTTGTTGTCCATTGCAGGTATTGTTTGGAGCTCATGGATTGGAGAATCTTGGAAAAATGTCTTAAACAAGGCACATAATACTTCCCCTCCTTCTCTCTTTTTCAATGGATAAAATGAATCTATAGGAATGGTAGTGTCCAAATGTAATTTTCTGTCTTGGTAGAGGGGTCTGTAATCCAAGGGAAAGTTCACTACTCTGCAGGGGAATATTTCCATGTAATACTCCTAGGCTGAATCCTGATTGTAAATGTAAATTTAAATATTCTTATAAGTTGGTGAGATGATGATACAGAGTCTTTGGTCCGATTTTGCACGCATTGAGTCAGTGCGTAGGAATCTCATACCAAAAGAAGAGTGCACGCATTTCAGAGTTATACACACACTGAATTGAGTGTGCAATCTTAAGGCCAGGGAGCCTTTGTATATATGTTGTGTTTTATAGGATGGTGAGCCATGCTATTATAGGCTAGAATGCTTATATGATTATTAGGCCAGGGAGACTGGATGATAAAGACCATCGTGCCTATATTGTAATTGTAAATCATACTCATATTATTAATTAAGTACACCACTACATGCAAATCAACTAGACAAAAGAGATGGGGGGCTAAACTCCATTAGAAAGGGGTAAGGGAGCTAAGATTATAGGAGAGGGGCTAAGCTAAGGGGGATTAAGCCCAAAGGAATATTTTTTTATAGTCCTAAAGCCTAAAGTCTAAAGTATGGGATATTCATTTTATCCTAAGTCCCCAAGGGGGAACATATCACCATGTGGGGGGGTCCACGTGAGGGGCACATGTAATTTCCAACATGACAAGTGTCAAGTTGGGAACATACACATATATTTGGGGGAAATTAGTTCATTTTCCATCCTTCATTCATCATTCCATGAAGATTCACGTAGGTTTTCCTACCATCCGAACTCTGCTGCTTCCATCACCATACCTATACTTGGGAATCTTGGTGCTATGGACAACTAGAAACCTAGTTTGACTGTAGGCAAAAGAGGCGGGTTGTCAGGCATGTGTTCAAGGAAGCGGGTTGTTAGGCTCATAGGAATTTCTCTCTAGGTGATAGATTTTCTATGTCAAAGAAGTGGGTTGTCAGGCCCATGGCTAGTTTCTCTAGGTGAGAAACTACTCAGAATTGTTTCCTGGTGTGTTGGGCAATGGCTATAGGGATCTGAGACATCCTATCTAGCTTGTTGCCAAAGCCCTGAAAGGGAAGTGGGGAAGCTAAAGGAGTGTTAATAAGAGAAGGGGAACACTTCCTGGAGTGGGATAGACATGCGGGGAATGAGAGACTATAGGCTAGTTGCAACATTTGGGCACCTTGGACTGAGAAATTATGTTGCTTGTTAGACCTTAGATTGTCTTAGTATTCCATTTTCCCTCATAGAGTTTATCCCCAGCCTGGGGGTGATCCACTACTGAGATTATGAGTAGTGTGGTCTATGGCTGGGAGGAATGTGGAAGGTCTCCATGTAGTTGGTGATCTATTTATCTAAGATAAGTGTCAATTGTGTGTTAAATTATGTGTTGCATCATTATTTATGCATTTGTTTTTATGGGTTTTTCCTGTGTATGATGCATATGTATTTCTATTATTATTCTGTATAAATCTATGTATTTGTAGAATATTTGTATGTTTTTATTTTGTATACAGTTCAAATTTTTTATGTGGCATAGCCCAGTAGCAGGTGGCTAGGGATGTTAAAATATGGTATCAAAGCTCCAATTTTCAACACTGAGCTTGGATGGGATGAGAAAGTTGAATTGAAGTGAACTTTCATAGAGAATTAATTTTGAAGTGGCCAAATTTCAAGTTGTTGCGTGTCCATTGTAAAAATCAAAAGAAATTGTGTGGAATTGGGAAAACTCCCCAATTTCTGTTGTTAAATTCAAGGGAAATTTGAGAAATTTGACCAAGTGGTGAGATATTCTTAATTTAATATCTGTTTTATCAAGTTTAGACCTAGAATTGGTCGAATTTGAAGTTAAAGGGTGCCAAGAGGGTGTTGAGAGAACAATTTGACTATGTTTGAAATATCAGGAGGTGTAGCGGTTCGATAAAGAAAGCAAAGGTCAAGGAGTCAACCCTGCAGTGGAGAGATGAAAGGTCGAGCCTTTGAAAGATTGAGAAATCCTTCATTGGAGGGAAGAAGAGCTGGAGAGGAGAGAAAACCACAATAACCATTGATTTGGGATGCAAGATTAGATTTGGGTTGTTGGATCAAACCCATATGAGAGGAGACTGCACGAAAAAGGAGATCAGATCCTAGCTGTTGGATCTAAGCATAGGAGAATGATAACCATCAATCAAATTTCTCGAGTTGTAATTCTTGGCCAAAGAAGAGGTGATCTCATCCGTAGATCTCATCATGGAATGTAAGCCATAAATCTTACAGTTTGGAGATTCGACACTTCGAGAAAAATTGATCCTTGTTTCGCCAGGAGGAGAAATCCCCGAAGCTACAAAGTCTAGGAGTGAATCTACACCCTAGATCAATGGGAGAGTGCGTTGTTGGATTCCTGAGTGGTTCAACGATTAGACACTCTGTGAGAAATTGGTTGTGTTTGTGAGGAGAGAAGTATTCCCCAAAGTTCCAAATTCTGGAGTAAATCCTGACTGTTGGTTGTTGGGTACACATGTTCATAGATTTACAAGTATTCAAAAATTTGACTATCTAGAGGATTTTGGGTGAAAGTTATTTGGTTGTGAAAATTACCGAAGCTCCAAAGTATTAGAGTTAATCCTAGCCGTTGATTAAAGGAGAGTCTCAGCTATAGATCTCCTCCCTTCACGAATTCAACGTTCGAAAGTTTGGGACTATGGTGGTCATCTGGAATGAGAAGCCTCAAAGCCCAAAGATGAGATTTAATCACAACCATTGGCTGTGGGAGGGGTGTGAGCCATCGATTTCAGTTCGACGTTTGATAGTTCAAGAGTGTGGGGGTAATCTGGAGCGAGAATCCCCAAAGCCTAAAGTCCAGAGTTAATCACAGCTATTGGCTGTGGGAGGAGTGTGATCTGTCGATTTTAGTTCGACGTTCGATAGTTCAATAGTGTGGTGGTTGTCTAGAGTGAGAATCCCTAAAGCTTGAAACCCGAAGCTAATCATAGCCGTTGGTTGTGGGAGGAGTGTGAGTCGTTGATTTGAGTTCGATGTTTGGCTATCCAGGAGGTAGCATGTGTTGGATTCGGGAAAATTCTGAAGCCCAGAGTCCTGGAGTCTCTGATTTGATATCATTCATATTTCAAGAAGCAAAGTGTGGACCGTTGATCCCTGAACTCTTCAGGAGTTTTGCAGTTCGACAGTCCAGGATATTAGCATGTTGGATTCATGAAAAATCCTGAAGCCCATAGTCCCAAAGTGAATCTCCAAGATAGATCATGGAGGAGGGAAGAGAATTTCCTTCAGCCTTCATATTGGGGTGTAAGAGTTTGGAGAGATGAAGGATAGGGAGAAGAGCTACACCCGTTGGTCAAAGTCACTTTATGACCGAATTCGGTTGGTAACCACTACGGGAGATTGGAGTGTTGAAAAGGTGAATGTTCATGAAGCGCTGAAGTCCCGAAGCTCCGAATAGCACCTTTTGGTTGAGCGTTTGGTTCTAGCCCATGATCACGTGAGATTTTTGTTGAAGAAAAGGGGATAACGCCTGTGGTTTTGATTCTAGGTGAAAGGGGCTTAGAGTAAAGCACCCACAGTTTCTTTTTGACCTACATAAAGAAATTAAAAGGTCACGTGTACATTAAGAGAGGATCCATCATGGATCCAAGAGCTAATCCAGCTCCAGAAGAAGATCCTAAGACCAAAAGGTCATGTGAGGCCCCTAGGAGGGGTGGGGGTTTTCATCACAAAACTTTGTCTGAGACCATCAGGAAATATATTGAACCATCGAACATGGTCATGGAGATGAATTAAAATTTTGGGCATGTTAAAAATGTTTAAGATGACACAAAAGGTACATGTAGCATTCAAGGCCAAAAACACTAATTCTCCTAGAACTTCAACAGGTTGTAACTAACAACCTAGAACCCAAAAAGAGGTGAAACTTGGACAGACTGACAAAAATATGCATATGAAGAAACCCAATTGGGATCCTACCAAAAATCCAATGGAACATATGTAAAAATTCATAATTAAATTTCAAATTTGCACCTAGTTGAAGTGTGAATAGGAGAAGTTAATGGGCAATTTGCAAATGACCATAACTTTTTTCTCAAGACTCAGAATTGTGAAAGGGAGAATTCATTGGAAAGGTCTTGGATAGGGGAGTCTAAGTATCCACCCAGGAAATTGAATTGGGTAGTTAATTTTAACAATATATCAAAAGAAGGAATTATGATGCATTATTGGAACAAAATTGTACATAATTTCATAAATTTGTTAAATTATTTAGCCTAACAAATTTTGTTGGCTGCAAATTTTGTAGAGTTAACAACATTTAGTTCATAACATGTGAGAAGGTTGAAATTTAGTTAAATATAAGCAGAGGTAATCAGGGCGAGATTGCTATGAAAAAAATATTTCATAATATGATCAAAAGCCAAGACTATAAAATGTTAAGGTATGAATCTAGGTGCAACCATAAAGTATTGGGAGGCCACTATAGGAAGTCCACTCATGTTAGTCAAGTACTCAATGGAATATGGGAAAATGAATAGATCATGTAGTGAATGAAATAGTGAAAGTCCATTCACTCCCAAAGAAACAAATATACATATTAAGCAATACATTGGAGTCAGATCTATTATAAAAGGAATTGACTATCAAAATGATAGTAATCAAATAAAGAGAGAGATTTAATGCATATATGGATAAAGAGTGCATCATCTTCAGGGATTAGCTATGAAATTATAGATTAATGTTTCCCTTATGGTTATCAGAGTGCGCAGTGAAATAATGGTATGAAGGGCATCACTTCAAGGGTAAAGAAATGAAGGTGCACATAAGTAAGGAGTGTCGGTTGAGGCATAAAACAATATACTATAGAAATATTGGATCTAGAATGATGCAATAAAACTCCTAGTAGAGGAATTAATCAAAGATAAATGTATTAGAGTCTGGATCAAGTTCATGAGTAAATTAAGATAGTTGAAAGGTACCAATAGATGGAAACCAAGTTATACATAGTCTTCTGCAACATTCGAGGAGCTGTGACAACAATGGGAAGGACTATGATTACATTCCCAAGATATGAGTGCATTGACAGGGTACATTGGGATGTTAATCCAAAAGTATTCAAACATGGAGAAGAAGGAATAGGTGCATCAATATGGAATGATGGAAATTGATTATGAAAGTTAGGTTGAAATCAAATGGGTCAAGATAAGAGAAATTAATGTTTCAGTAAGCAACTCGAAGTGTTTATATGTTTGGTCAAGGAAAGGTTGAATCAGTTTGTTTCAATAAAGAAATTGGCGTTAAATATCCAAGGTTAATTAGAGAGCATGAATGTAACTATAATTTGGTCATGTAGGAGTTGGATTAGAGGGATCCAAGTAATAGTGTAATGTTGAAAATTAATATAAACATAATATATGGTTACAAGTGTGAAAAGTAGATAAGAAAAGTTGGGATGGAAAAGTACTCAAGATAGAGAACAATCAGGATTTTTTTTTTTCTTTTGTAAGAACACAAGAAGATTCAAGAATCTGGGAATAATTGAAGACTTATAGGAACAACATAGAAAAGTGAGATAGGGAGAAAGAGGTTGCTGCAATTACTGTAGCAACAATTATGTTATGGATTGTTGGACAACCATACATAGTATAGGAAATTGACATGCAAATGCATTTAGGATCATGCTAATGATGCATTATTAGTGAATACAAATATGAATTGATGAATGCCAATTTGTTAATATGCATATATAAAATAATAAGACTAGAATTATTCTATTGTTGAATATATATTAATATGAAAGATACTAATGGTGGTTGTTGTAGCATGAAAGAGAGAATTCTTGCATGTTTGCAAGTGTTTCTACTAATGTTGTTGCATATAGAAGGAAGCAACATAAAGATGAAGAGTGGATTACAAGTCTTATAATAGAAGCATGGGAGCTTCTATTGTTATCAACTATCTAGGTAGCATTAAATTCATTTAATGGAATCTATGCAGGTATGCATTTTATGTACTCTTATTGCATAATTGATGAAGGGAATTTAGGTAAGAATTTTCTCAGTCGATTTTATTTTATAAAATCACATTATTGTATTAGTTGAATTTATTGATGTGAATAAAATACCACTAGGCGTGGTAAAGGTTGGATGCATTTAATAATTATAAAATATTTTTATCTTTTGAATGCATACACTGACATAGCAACACGCCATGTTAATTGGCTATGAGCTAATAACCAAAGAAATAAAAGGTATGAACCTGTTATATGAATGGATGACAGAAAATCTAGTCATGTATGAGACCATGACATGGTTGGTTATGGAAAGGTATGGTTATGTAAAGGATATTGTTGGTAGCCCCACATGATTTTGATATTTAAATAAGAAATTGCATTTTCTGCAGCTGCCTTCACCTCAATCTTGTGAACATTGTTTTTTGAGATGATTACTGGATTAGCAAATATGTTCATTAATTCTTTATTATTGCGTTTTCATTTTGTTTTATGTCTGATTCATGACTGAAATAATGAATCAAACATGAAAACCGAGCTTGGTGTTATATTTTCTATGCCTTAGAATACATATTTTTAAGGTCATCATGCTTATATCAAATCAGATTCAATGTTTGAGTGACCTATTTTCGATGTTTTGGGTTTTAAAATAGTTATTGTATGGTTCAATGGTTTGTATTCAATTTATGAAGAATTGTTTTTTATATATTTGATAAACCCCTTGCAAATTCAATAGTCATGTTAATAGTCATAACAATCAATGCATTCCTATTGTACTCGTGTCCTTACCGTACCTTGTTGGCACAACGTATTAACGAGCCATTCATTACAGGCATAGGGTTTCGAATCTGTATGTCTGAATCTCATTACCAGGAATGGTAAAACATTACGATCAAATACTTGGTGTTTACTCCCACTATCTATGCTATGATAACACACAGGATTTGTTATGGTCATTTCTCCACTATCCATTTGGATTTGTTCCTGTTTCTCCTACCATTCAAACATAAAAATACCCAGAGTTATCCCTGTTACTTTTTGGTTGCATTTGCCATGGCTCCTGTCATTCACTTGGAGCCAAATGGGTGCCATGATTTACTCTCTCATGACGATGCAATCGAGGACTTAAAGAGCCAAGGCTAGGATGTTTTCCTTAAAATATTTGAAGGCTATAACCTTCAGGTGGCGCAAGCTTTCGTGCATACTTTTGATGGGTGCAGAGAAAAAATTGGGGACACACAATTAGAGTTAACCAATGGGTTTGTAAGTGAAGCAACAAGGCTTCCATCGACAGGTGATAAATGATTCAAAAACTCACGAATTGAAGGAGTGTCGTGGAGCCTGTTTATGACATCTCAAAAAATCAATTATTGCAAAAAAAGGTATTCCCATCTCCCTGGTTAAACCTAGGTGGCATAGCCTGTTGTTGATTCTCAAACAATTCATGACCTGTGAGGGTCAATACAGATTGGTCTTCCTCTACCATATTCACTTACTCATGCATTTCATTGGTTTTGAATTAAGCATGCCATTTTATTTGTTGAGAAGCCTCTATAAAATTTCCAAAATATATAAGAGACAGAGTGTTGATTCAAGTCTGTTCCATCACAGATTGATTAAGATTCTGTTGATTCATCACTTCTCCATTGTGGGTGACTATTGGGATAATTTTTTGATAAGAAATAGTTTTTCCAAGACCATTCCTATAGTAAACCCTGACCTAAGTGATCCACTGATTAAAAACCATCTTGGTATTTCAAGAAATGGACCAGACTCTATTAACAAAAACCCTCTAAACACAATGATGCCAAGTAATCCTTCGTTTGCAGGATTTCTTGAGAAAGAGACTATCGAACTGGAGGTAATTGACCCTATTATGCCTAAGATTGATGCTAGCCCAAACGTTATTGTAAATCCGGATGTTGAGAAACCTTGCAATCAAACCAAGCAGAAATGCATAGAACTAGGTTTCCAGAACAAGAAGGCAGGTCGCTTAATTTCAAGGAAATTGAGGAACCGAAATGATGCTCATCTGAGCTTGATCGGTCCAATCGAGGTCAATGATATCTCAGACTCTGAAATAGAATATTTTCTAGTTTTGGAAGATCTAGATTGTCAAGGTTACAGGAAGAAAGCTATTGTTCCTATTGAACCCTACGACTTTGTGATGAATTTGCTACTGTGCCTCAAAGCTGAGGAAGAGTTCTCTGGTATTAGGAACGATCAAGAGAAAATAGCAGGTAAGGTTGATACATCCATGTTTGACTGTACACTTCATCGATCTTCCATTCTTCCTGAACAGTGCAATGTTTGTTTCCATTAGATAGAGTGGTATTACACCAACATACCCATTCTTCAAGCATGGGTTAAAATGCTTAATGCTCAAAATGAATCCTTGACACAAGAAAATATCGACCTCAAAGTGCATGCATAGAGGAAATCTAAACACATCAAGAGATCAAGAAACATAGTAAACAAAATTGCAACAAGTGTCAAGGTGATAGTAAATTCTGAACTACCCGACCCATCTTTAGTCAATTTTTACATGGTAAAACAATTTTCTCTCTTGTTTTATTCCTGTTATCTATTTTGAATTAAATCGATTTGGAATTTGATTTTGTTTGCTAAACTAAGACTGGCTATAGAATCTTTGATTCTATAGTGAAGTCTCTTTTAAATAAAAATTAGAAATTATTTATGGGTAATTTTCTAACTTATTGAATTTGTTGTGTTTTTCAGGAAATAGTAGATGTTGTTGTTGATCATATGGAGGAAACATATTCGATTATTCATCTGAATGATTAGTAGTTTCTTTTCTGTTTATTTTGCAAAAACTTTGATCAATTTTTGATTAAAACCAACTCTGTTATGAGTGGCTGTTAACCCACTATTTTCGTAATATTTTTGATTTTATGAAATCCTATCCTATCTTGTGAGATAGGAGGATGTGATTTCAAGTCACTTTAAATACTATTCATTTTGTAAGTAATAGAGATCTTTGGATGGAATAGATTATAGGCATGTGACTCTCAGAGCTATATGGACAACTAGTTAACATTTTGGCTTTAGAACGATGTGACAATTGTTCCATACATGTTTTTTCCTTTTTTTATGAGATATTGATATGTTATGCATCTTTTTCCTCTTTAGCATACCATATTCCATTTTATTGAATTCTTTAAAATATTTTCTATAACTTGTTGTTCCATATGTTATGACTGTGATTGTTATATCAACTTTAATATCATGATTTCTGCCTGATGTTTAATTAATGGATAAAATGAATGCTTTACATAAAGATTTTTCTTACTGTAATCGTTCATAATTATAAGATCACTGGACCATACGTGTTTACTATTATGTTCTTTATATCCTAGCTGTCAATAAGACACCTTTAGTTTATTCAAGAGACATTAGTATGAGCCTGCTGCAGGTTTCTTTCACAGGTGAGCCAGCTGGAACTTTCGATCGTACAAAGGCATAGACACATTAAGAAACTAGTAACAAGTTAGCTTTATTTTCTTCTAAATATTAGTTGTTTTATTTATTAGTGAAACAAGAAAGTTTTTTGATCGGCTTTGACCATCACTCTGTCTTTTTTTCAAATCATGTTTTATTTATGATTCTTAGATATGTGATTACAAAACAGAAAATGCAAAAAAATGTGTGCTTTCTTTATCTACTTTTGAGAATGATTATAAAATATTGATTTTGCAAGGATTTCAATAAAACTTGCAACCTGTAATTATTTTGTTCATAAATGACATGTTCATATTTACCTTTCTATTTAATACATTTGGAAATAATTAGATTAAAGTATATATATTATTATAGTTTCAGCATCAAGTAGTTTATTTCTTTTCTTTATTCTAGGACTATAGTTGGCTAACAGAGCCATTAAACCCATTAGAATAGATTACACCAAATGGCTTGGGTTAATTAGACAACCCCAGTCTGGATCTATTCTTCTAGTTGATGGCATGTCAAATTTTCTTGTCAACAAATGGTGCTAGAAGGAGGGCCTGAATTCAATTGATGGCACGTAGAGGTCGCAGGACTCACCCCCCACATCCTTGCTCCCCTGTCGTAACATGTAGTCACTCAGACAATAACGTTACCCTTGAAACAATAACTACCTCAAACAATAACCTTGATATTCCTGTTGAGCTAGTGACACCATTTCCTCAAGGGGTCGACGTCCAAGAAATTGTTCACCAATCACTCATAAGGACACATAGTTCCTTAGCCCGTATCAGAAAACCTTGTATGCCTCTTAATCAACCCTTAGATTTCTCGGATATCTGAGAACAAATTCAAGGCATTGGTTTTCCTAACAACTTTTTAGGTTATAATAATACCAATATTACCCAAACACCTATCCTTGGAGTAGGAGGATCTGGTATCCCACCTTCCCCTCCTGGTTCTTCTCCATCCTCTTCAGGAGGAGAGTCTTCAGACGAAGACAGTTCTTCATCAGAACCATCTCAGCCTTCGACACCACCAACACCCATGGAAAACCAAAATAATATTTCCAAACCTTGGCTCAATCAAGATGTCGTGGCTGTACCTGGATCGCAACGTCCATTACCAAAATACCAGGAGAAATGGTTGCCTATATTTGATTCAGTTTCTAAACAATCTGCTGAGGATCACATAAAAAAGTTTATGTTGTCCATTAGACTCTAAAGTGTAGAGCATTAAGATGTATTATACAAACTCTTTCCTTATACATTTGAGGGCAACGCCTCCACATGGTATTTTTCCCAACAACCCCAAACCATTGTCTCTTGGGAAAAATTTGAAACCTATTTCTTAGAGAAGTTTGGAGATGATAAATCTCCTGAAGTCTTGGTTATGGAGCTCTCGAGTCTAAAAATGAATCCTAAGGAGAAAGTAAAGATTTTAACCAGATATTTCTTACGTTAAAAAATAAAATCCCTCCAGATTCAATGCTTGCTAAAAGCCTAATTTTCACATATTACACCAAGGCTCTACATAATAACATAGCAATTTGGGTCAAAAGGTGTAAAAATAACACACAGTTGGAAGCCTTTGAGGAGGCAAGCCAAATTAAAAAGGATATATTAATATTAAAAGACAATCTCAATAGTGAAGCTGAAACAACTTCATCCTCTAAAAAGAAAATAGAAATCCTTACTAAGCCTCCTCAAGCTAAAAATCAACCAGAAACTTTAGACTTAGAAAGCTTGTAAAAATATTTCCACAAACTGTCCAATCAGGTCATGGACTTGAAGAGATCAGCTGAGGAATCATCCTCAAGCAAAGGAAGTTTTAAATGTCCATTCAAAAAACCTTTTCCCCCCAACCGATCAAAACCGACCACTGAAGGTCTAAATTTCGAAAGCTTGCAGTATGCTTTGCAAACTATCTTAGAAGTACATGATAATTCTTCTTCTATCCCTCCTAAAAATTCTGAAGACGTAGTTGAGGAAGAAGTACCGGAAGAGGAGGAATCACCTCCCAACATTTTCGGTCACTTCTCAGACAATATCTTCCAAAAAAATTTCGAAACTGTTCACCCCTACAACACGAGAAGCAAAACACAAAAAAAACCTTCTGCTGAAGTGAGTAATAATGTGCTTCCAAAAATGGCAAAGCAAGATGAAATTAAACAAGGTTTAGCAACCCCTACTTTAGAATACGATTTAATTGAATATCTAAAAAAAATGAGGGCTAATATTTCTATTTTTGAGCTACTGAAATTTCCCCTTATTTTGCAGAAAATGCTTCAAAGTATTGTTGAAAACAGTAAAAACAACGATCCTGGAAGAAAGAAATTAATAGAAAATGGTTTAAATATAGCCAAAAAAATCCCAACTAAAATGACATCTGAACCTCCAATTAAAAGGGATTTAGCTGAGAAAACTGTATCAAATGTAGATAAAATTGTTTTAGGGACAATAGCTAAAAATCAACATAATTATGTTGTTAACACTCAGAAAAATGTCCTTCCTTTCTTGTTAACCTTTGAAATTTTTAATAGGAATGTACATAATTGTATGGTCGTTTTTGGTGCATCGTCAAACGTGATGCCTCTATCTGTTTGTCAAAAAATTAATGCAGAAGTTAAACCTTATGATCTCAAAATCATTCATCTTGACCGGACGAACGTTAAGGTAATTGGTGAGATTAAGAATGTTATTGTTAGATTATCTTCCAATCCTAAGGTTCATCAAATAATTGACATTATTTTTTTTGATATCCCTGAATTCTATGGTTTGATTTTTAGTAGGGACTTGTCTGAACAAATGCATGGTTTCTTTGCCATAGATTGGTCTCATTTGTGGTTGCCAGAAAATGAACAGCTAAATAGAATCAAGATAAATAGAGAATGATATCTTAAACACATCGTTGCAGATTTAAATGATACAAACAAACCTTTCATTGCATCTGCTAATTCATTTGAAATGCAGAGAATGAATACCTTCTTTGGTAACTTCATGACTGAAATTTCTCCTATCATTGATCCAAAGAAGCAATCAGAAATCATGACCTATTCTCAGACATCAGCTTTTCCAAGTGTGCTAAACACTGCTGACAAATATCAAATCTAGTCATTGTACTTTGATGGATCCAAATCCAAAGAAGGATTCAGCGCAGAATGTGTACTCATTGATCTTGTAGGTAATACAAATTTCATTGCCTGTTGATTAGAGTTTGAGTGCACCAATAACACCGACGAATACGAAGAACTTCTACAAGGGCTTAGGAAATCTTTGGATATGGACGTACAAAATCTAATGGTATCCAATGATTCGTAAATCGTGTTTAGGCAGGTAAGAAACTCCATGCATTGCTTATCATCACATCTGAAAAGTTACCAAACTGAGGTATGGAGTTTAATGCAAAATTTTTCAGTATTTAACATAAATTCGATTCCTAGACTAAGTAATTCAGAGGATAATTTATTGGCTAATGTCACTTCTAAACTATTACCCGTAGAAGGTCTTTCTCCTAATGCATTCTCGATTGAATTTTTGTTCAGGCCATCGATCCCAGATAACATCACCAATTGGAGAGTGTTTGATGATGACCAACAACTCATCAAATTCTTGCATATGGAAGATACCTTCCAAGGTGCAGTCATTGATGAAGGCACTCACAATGAAAACCTCCACAATTTCATGGTAATATCAGATCCTAGATCCCCTGAATCAACGTCTGATCTGGTAAACTCTATTCCTAGATATTTTGTAAGACTAGAGAAATTTTATGACCTGCATGATAAATTTATAGGGTCAGTTAATTGTAAAACAAACAGTTCTTCTTTGATTTATGAGTCGGTTAATTTAGGAACAAAGGAAAATCCTCAAAATATTAATCTCGGAACGAGATGCTCCTAGCAAGAACGACATGCTTTCATAAAATTGTTTAAAGAATTTAAAGACATTTTTTCCTTGGACCTATGATGACTTGAAAACATTGAACCCTAATATCATACAACATGTAATCCCCATGAAACCCCAGACTCAACCTTTTCAACAGAAATTGAGAAAGATGCACCCTAAATTGGAACTCACCGTTAAAAAAGAACTGAATAAATTACTAACTGCAAAGATAATTTTCCTGGTAAGGCACACACAATGGGTGTCTAACTTGGTCCCTGTAAGGAAGAAAAGTGGTGAAATTTGACTTTGTGTTGATTTTCGGAACCTAAACCGAGCATCTGATAAAGATAACTACCTTGTTACTCCAATGGAACAAATTATACAAAATGTATCTGGTTCCAAAAGACTTTCTTTGTTAGATGGTTGTTTAGGATACAACAAGGTCCTCATGTCTCCCTCAGATCAAATTAAAACCACGTTTCGATCCTCATGGGGCACTTATGCCTACAGGAAAATGCCTTTTGAACTAATTAATGCCGACACCACTTTTCAAAGAGAAATGTAAATTGCTTTCCATGGCCTCATAAACCAATCATTCGTGGTCTATATTGATGATGTCATCGTCTTCTCTAAAAACAAGAAAGATCACTTGTCACACCTCAGGATTGTCCTAGAATGAAGCCACAAGTATGGCATATCTCTCAACCCCAAGAAATAAGTCTTTGCAATAGAGAAAGGTAGAATGATCGGGTTTATAGTGTCTAAGGACATAATGATTATTGACCCTAAAAGAACCCAAGCTATTGCCAAACTCTCCCCCCCTCTTCCAAAAAAGAAATGCAATCATTTTTAGGAAAGATTAATTTCGTCAGAAGATTTGTCCCGAGTTTTTCAGAAATGGTAAGACCCTTACAGATTTTAATTAAAAAGGATGTTTAGTATCATTGGGGACCACAAGAAAGTCAATCTTTTGACTCCATCAGAAAATCAATAGTAGAATCCCCTTCCTTGATGAGCCCCTATTTTTCCCAATATTTCACGCTTTACACCTTTTCTTCTGACCGATCTTAGACTGTTGTGATAACATATAAAAACGCTGAAAGTAATGAGATAGCCATTGCCTCCATGAAAACATATTTCAAAGGAGCAGAGCTTAATTACCCAATAGTATATCAACAGACATATGTTGTTTTTAAAACAGTGAAACACTTTCGGTCATACCTGCTGAAATCCAGAACCAAGGTCACTGTTCCCTACCCAGCTGTAAGAAACCTGTTAGTACAAAAATAACTGGGTGAGAAAAGGGAAAATTGGATGACGTCATTACATGAATATGACCTCAAAATTACCCCTTCTCAGATTGTTAGAGGTCAAGGCCTATGAAAATTAGTTTTTGATCTAGTTGAAGTATAGGAAAGTCAAATCAACACCTTAACTATAAATCAACATAATGAAAATCAAATCAGCTGTGCACAAGTGACTGCCAATTCTTGGTATGAAAATATTAAATTTTATTTGACTCATGGATCTGCTCCTCGCTATCTTGATCCTAATAGCAGAAGAACACTAAGGCTAAAATATGCATCTTTCCAGTTGATAAATGATGTATTATTTAAAAATAATTTTGATGGTGTCCTTATGCGTTGTTTAGAAAAGGAAGAATCAGAGAAAGTACTATCTGAACTTCATTCAGGGGAATCCATTGGTCACTTTGGTGGAGACACCACTGCTCACAAAGTGTTAAGAGATGGGTACTGCTGGCCCACTTTATTTAAATATTCCCATGCGATGTGTCGTAAATGTATAATCTTCCAAAAGGCTGCTGGACGGGTGAAAAAGGAAGCTTTCCCTTTGTAGCCTGTTACTGTAGATTCACCTTTTCAGCAATGGGGTCTTGAAATCATAGGACCAATTAACCCCTCTTCTTCACAACAACACAAGTATATCAATACAACAATAGATTATTTCACCAGATGGTTCTAAGCTGCACCTTTGAAAGTGGTAAATATCATCACCCGATTCAGCATTCCTGAATGTTTGGTCTTTGATAATGCCTCTTACTTTTCATCCCTCGATATGAACATTTTTTCCTTGGAAAAAGGGATTAAACTGAAATATTCTGCCAGCTACTACCCTCAAGGAAATGGTCTAGCAGAATCAACAGACAAAAAATTAATCAAGATCATTAAGAGGACAGTTTCAGAAAATCATAAGAACTGGCACAATGCACTATATAGTGCACTTTGGACAGACAACGTCACCCCAAAATCCTCTGTTGGTAATTCGCCTTTCTTTCTCATCTACAGAAGATAAGCAATTCTCCCTCCACATGTTTTTCTTCCTTCTCTGCAATTATCACAAAAAGTTCAAGAGGAGGAATGACCTCCCCTTGAAAGTCGAATTAATGCCTTCTTAAAACTGGAGGAAGTAAGAGCACAAGAAAAGAAGAAATTAGATCAACACCAACAAATTGTAAAAAGATGGTTTGATTTGAATTCTTCTTTTGATAGGAATTTCGATGTTAGAGATTTAGTTCTCAAGTGGGAAAAAGCTCACGAAGGAAAAGGGGAACACACCAAGTTCCAGAATATGTGGCTGGGACCATTTGTAATTTCCAAAATATTAGGTCCCAGCTCTTTCTGCCTACACAATTTGGAGGGACAACCAAACACTTTCCCAGTGAATGGCCAAGATCTCAAAAGATATTTCACCTGATGAATCTAGATCCACCTCTTTGTACATATCTTTGTTGTTGTTTTAATTTTCTTTTCTATTTTTGATTTTGGTTCTTTTCATTTTTCTTGGTTTTGGTTTGTTTCTGAATAATTATGTCTGTGTCACCATTTAATTTGTGGAAAGAAAATCAAAATTTTGTATCCAAGAGAAATAGCTGGCGACTTTTCAAAGCACCGTTCTTTAAATTGCTAAAACTTAGATCAACAAAAGAAAGTTCCTACTCAAAATAGTGTTGCTGGTTTCTTTTCAAAATCTCAAGAGGATAACGATTATCATTAATAAAACTCTTAACGTTGTCCCTATTTTCAAGAAAACAACTCAATTATACCTTCCTATCCTTGAGATGGTTTCTTAACAGGAATCTAAGTGTTCAGATCATGGTAAAGATCATTTAAAAAACAGATGAATTATATAAGATCAATTTTTGTTTTCAAAATCTGAAATTTTCAGTATCACCCTGCTCTCTTGAATATCATAAAGTTTATGAAAATTTGTAAATTAATTCTAGAGAGTTGAAAGCACTGCAAGGTGTGGGAAGTGTTTGTAAACCCGTTGAGACACTGAACAAGTCTGCTGGTAGTGGGTAAATGCATCCATGATACCAAGGCAACTTCGCCAGGGTACTGAACAGTCCTGCTTAGAGCGAAGCAATGTTGGGTTCAAGAAAATTATCAGGTATGTCCCTTCAAATTAATCCAAGAATAAACATGTTCTTCATTATGAATGGATGACTTTTGGACAGGATAGAGGTGTTAGAGTGGGTTAAATGACATCCCTACCGAGGCTATGGACTCCTGCTAGCAGTAGTGTCCATGTCAACAGTATCAGAAGAATTTGCATAAACATTGTTCCTCTCGTAATCTAGATCTGATACCAGATTACATTTTTGACAGAAACACAGCTGATGCTGGACTATGTTATTTTTTGAGTTTTGATCGGAATTCTTGACTTGCTGTCGATTGTTCCTTAATTTTTCAATCATTCTAATCTATCCTAACATGAATTTTTGGGTAATACAGAGATAACTGCTTCACCTAGTACGCCACCATTTTTGGTAGCCCCACATGATTTTGATATTTAAATAAGAAATTGCATTTTCTGCAGCTTCCTTCTCAATTTTGTAAACATGTTTTTTTTAGATGATTACTGGATAAGCAAATATGCTCATTCATTATTTATTATTGTGTTTTTGTTTTGTTTTATGTCTGATTCATGACTGAAATAATGAATCAAACATGAAAACCTGACTTGGTGTTATATTTTCTATGCCTTAGAATACATCTTTTTAAGGTCATCATGCTTATATCAAATCTAGATTCAATGTTTGAGTGACCTATTTTCGATGTTTTGGGTTTTGATATAGTTATTGTATGGTTCGATGGTTTGTATTCAATTTATGAAGAGTTTTTTTTGATATATTTGATAAACCCCTTACAAATTCAATAGTCATGTTAATAGTCATAACAATCAATGCATGTCTGATGTACTCGTGTCCTTACCATACCTTGCTGGAACAACATATTAACAAGCCATTCATTACAGGGATAGGGTTTCGACCCTTTATGTCTGGATCTCATTACAAGGAACGGTAAAACATTACGATAAAACCCTTGGTGTTTACTCCCACTATCTATGCTATGATAACACACAAGCTTTGTTACGGTTGTTTCTCCACTATCCATTCGAATTTGTTTCTGTTGCTCCTACCATTCAAACGTAAAAGTACCCAGAGTTATCCTTGCTACTTTTTGGTTGATTTTTCCATGTCTCCTGTTGTTCGCTTGGAGCCGAATGGGTGCCAGGATTTACTTTCTCATGACGATGGGATTGAGGACTTAAAGATCCAAGGATGGGATGTTTTCCTTAAAATATTTGAAGGCTATAACCTTCAGGTGGCGCAGGCTTTTGCACAGACCTTCGATGGGTGAAGAGAAAAAATTGGGGACACACAGTTAGAGTTAACCGAGAGGTTTGTAAGTGAAGCAATAGGGCTTCCATCGACATGTGAGAAATGGTTCAAAAACTCATGAATTGAAGGAGTGTTATGGAGCCTGTTTATCACGTCTCAAAAAATCAACTGTTGCGAAAAAGGTATTCCCATATCCCTGGTTAAACCTAGGTGGCATAGCCTGTTGTTAATTCTCAAACAATTCGTGACCTGTGAGGGTCAATATAGATTGGTCTTCCTCTACCATATTCGCTTACTCATGCATTTCATTTGTTTTGAATTAAGCATGCCATTTTATTTGTTGATAGACCTCTATAAAATGTCTAAAAGATATAAGAGACAAAGTGTTGATTCGAGTCTGTTCCATCACGGATTGATTAAGATTCTATTGATTCATCACTTATAAACCATGGGCATCTGTTGGGACAATCTTTTGATAAGAAATAGTTTTCCAAGACCGTTCCTATACTAAACCCTGAATTAGGCGAGCCATTGATTAAAAACTAACTTGGTATTTCAAGAAATAGACCAGACTCTATTAACAAAAACCCTTTAGACACAATGGTGCCAAGTAATCCTTCATCTGCAGGATTTCCTAAGCAAGAGATTGTCGAATTAGAGGTAATTGACCCTCTTATGCCTAATATTTATGCTAGCCCAAATGTTATTGTAAATCCGGATGTTGAGAAACCTTGAAATCAAACCAAGCAAAAATGCACAGACTTAGGTTTCTAGAACAAAAAGGCAGGTCGCTTAATTTCAAGGAAATTAAGGAACCGAAACGATGCTCAGCTGAGCTTGATCGGTCTGATCGAGGTTGATGAGATCTCAGACTCTAAAATAGAATATTTTCTAGTTTTGGAAGATTTGGATTGTCAAGGTTACAGAAAGAAAGCTATTGTTCCTACTGAACCCTACAACTTTGTGATGAATTAGCCACCGTGCCTCAAAGGTGAGGAAGAGTTCTTTGGTATTAGGAATGATCAAGGGAAAATAACAGGTAAGTTTGATAAATCCATGTTTGAATGTACACTTCATCGACCCGCCATTCTTCCTGAACAATGTGATGTTTGTTTCCAGTGGATCGAGTGGTATTACACCGACATACCCATTCTTCAGGCCTGGGTTAAAACGCTTACTGCTCAAAATGAATCATTGAGACAAGAAAATATCGAACTCAAAGTGCACACAGAGAGGAAAGCTAAACACATCAAGAGATCAGGAAACATAGTAATAAAAAATGAAACAAGTGTCAAGGCGATACTGAATTCTGAACTACCCGACCCATCTTTAGTCATTTTTTAAATGGTAAAACAATTTTCTCTCTTGTTTTATTCCTGTTATCTATTTTGAATTAAATTGATTTGGAATTTGATTTTGTTTGCTAAACTAAGACTGGCTACAGAATCTTCGAATATGTAGCCAAGTCTCTTTTAAATAAAAATTAGAAATTAGTTATGGGTAGTTTTCTAACTTATTGAATTTGTTGAGTTTTTCAGGAAATAGTAGATCCTATTGCTGATCATATGAAGGAAACATACTTGATTATCCATCTGAATGATTAGCAGTTTCTTTTCTTTTTCTTTTGCAAAAAAATTGATCAATATTTGATTAAAACCATCTCTGTTATGAGTGGTTGTTAACCCACTATTTTTGTAATATTTTTGATTTTATGAAATCCTATCCTATCCTGTGAGATAGGAGGATGTGATTTCAAGTCACTTTAAATACTATTCATTTTGTCAGTAATAGACATCTTTGGATGGAATAGATTATAGGCATGTGACTCTCAGAAATATATGGACAACTAGTTAACATTTTGGCTTTAGACCGATGTGACAATTGTTCCATACGTGTTTTTCCCTTTTATTATGAGATATTGATATGTTATGTAGCTTTTGCCTCTTTAGCATACGCTATTCCACTTTATTGAATGCTTTAAAATCTTGTCTATAACTTGTTGTTCCATATGTTATGATTGTGATTGTTATATCAACTTTAATATCATGATTTATGCCTGATGTTTAATTGATGGATAAAATGAATGCTTTACAWAAAGATTTTTCTTACTGTAATCGTTCATAATTATAAGATCACTGACCATATGTGTTTACTATTCTATTCTTTATATCCTAGCTGTCAGTAAGACACCTTGAGTTTATTCAGGAGACATTAGCACGAGCTTGCTGCAGATTTMTTTCACAGGCGAGACAACTAGAACTTTCGATCATACAGAGGCATAGACACATTAAGAAACTAGTAACAGGTTAGGTTTATTTTCTTCTAAATTTTTGTTGTTTTATTTATTAGTGAAATAGGAAAGTTTTTTTATCGACTTTGACCATCACTCTATCTTTGTTTCAAATCATGTTTTATTTTTTATTCTTATATATGTGATTACAAAACAAAAAATAAAAAAAAATATGTGCTTTCTGTTGATTAAGGTTGGTTGTCCTTGATGTCAACCCTTGAAGAAAGCCCTCTAGCATAGAGGTTTGGGTAATGAAACAACGTTTTTTTAATGTAAATATGACTCATTAGTTTCTTGTCATGGTTGATAAGAAGTAAATATGGATGAAATCTAAAGTGGTCCCCTTATGGTGAAAGCCCTCACGGGAAGACGCTTTGTGGAGTGAGAGAACCCATGCTTAATGGTGGAATAATGAGATGAAGGACAGTGAATTTTCAGTGAAACTATCCTATATGCATAGTTCTTGTCATGCCATTTTCGGTGGTATGTGGAATGTCACATAACTCCTCACGGTTAGAGAGTTATGGCCATGTGAAGTTGGAGAACCCAGGTTTGGGTAATGGACCCAAGTTTTTTTGATGGATAATGGTATGAGTTTTGATATATTTGCAGGTAATACTATTCTATATGGATAGTATATGTCATGCCATTTCTGGTGGTATGTGGAATGTCACATAACTCCTCACGATTTGAGAGTTATGGCCTTACGAAGTTGGAGGACCCTCATATGTTGGCTTGAAGCCCCAAAAGGTCAAAGTAGTCAAAGTGGTTTAAGAGATTTTAGAAGGAAAATAATAAAGTGAAGTGATGAGTGTACTATAAGTCAAGGTGAATACAAAATAAATTATGGATTAGTCAACAACCCTAACTTGAAATAATCATAACTTTGTACTTGTAATGAATAAAAGAAAGTTTGACTTTGGTGTCGACAAAGGAGTACTTGTTGGTTACTCAAGTACAAGGAAAACATACAAGTGTTACAATCTAAGATTGAACAAAGTTGTGGAAAGCATCAATGTAACAATTTATGAAACAAGCACACTAGAATCAAAGGAAGAAGAAAACAAATCAATGGAACAAATTTTCGAAGAAGAAGAAGAAGATGAAGTAGAAGAGGAAGATGAAGAGAATCCGATAGAAACAGAAGAGAAAGTTCAACAAGTATCTCCAAAGACACCTAGCAAACAAGTACAGAAGAATCATCCTTCAGATCAGATTATTGGAAACAAAGATGCAGGAGTTGAGACTAGAAGAAAAATCCATTCACTAGAACAAACACACCTAGCACTCTTATCTACAATTGAACCAAATTGTTTTGAAGAAGACAACAAGGATGAATTTTGGAATAAGGCCATGAATGAAGAATTGGATCGAATAGTAAAAAATGACACTAGGGAACTGGTTCAAAGACCAAAGAATAAGAATGTGAATGACACAAAGTGGGTCTTCATGAATAAATTGAATGAAGATGGACACGTTACAAGGAACAAATCTAGATTGGTATTTAAAGGATATGCACATATTGAAGGAATCGACTTTGAATAGACATTTTCCCCAGCTGCCAGAATGGAAGCAATCCGTTTGATTTTAGCTTATGCATGCTCCAAAAATATTAAAATTTATCAGATGGATTTAAAATCAACTTTTCTGAATGGGGAACTTGAAGAAGAAGTCTACATTGAACAACCAGAAGGATTTCAACTGTCAGAGAAAGAAAACTATGTGTGTAAATTAAAGAAGGCCTTGTATGGTCTAAACCAAGATTCTAGAGCACGGTACTCTAGACTGGATAAGTATCTACAACAGGCAGGGTTCATAAAAGGAAGTGTAGACAACAACCTCTACATCAAGGTAAGTCAAGGTAATATTTTATTATTTGAAGTTTATGTTGATGATATTATTTTTGGTAGTGATGATGACAGGTTAAGCCAAAAATTTGCAAAATATATACAGAATAAATTTGAAATGTCGTTACTTGGAGAAATATATTTCTTTCTCGAACTTCAGATATGTCAAAGCAACCAAGGAATTTTTATTTCTCAAACCAAGTATATTAGAGAAATGATAAAGAGGTTAAGAATGGAAGGTTGCAAACCAATTATCACTCCCATGAAAACCAGTTGCAAGTTGAGCAAAGATGATGATTCGAAGTCTACAGATCAGAGGTAATACAGGTCAATGATTGGTATCCTACTATATGTGAAAGAATCCAGACCAGATGTAATGCAGGAAGTTGGACAAGTGGCACAATTTCAAGCAGCACCAAAGGAATCACATGTATTAGCAGTAAAGAGGATTTTCAAATATCTCAAAGGAACATAAGAGTTTGGATTATGGTATCCAAAAGGACAAGATCTATCACTTATTGCCTACACAGATGCAGATTGGGAAGGTTATATTGATGACTGACGAAGCACCAGTGGAGCAATGTTCTACTTAGGTGAGTGTTTGGTATCATGGATAAACAAGAAACAATCATCGATATCTTTATCTACAACCGAGGCAGAATATATGGCAGAAACATCATGTTGTACACATGTTCTTTGGATGAAACAAACTCTGACAGATATACAGGTTGAGTATGATGAGACTATTCTAATCTATTGTGATAATACAAGCACCATCATTATCTCGAAGAACACCGTGATGCACTCCAAGACGAAACACATTCCAATCAAGTATCACTTTCTACGGGAGTAGGTTGCATAAAATAACATCAGAGTTGAGGATGTGGGCACAAAAGAACAAGTGGTAGACATCTTCACAAAACCACTTCCACGGGAAGCCTTTGAATATCTTCGCCAGAGACTTGGATTTATTTCTACTCCAAAATGAATGCTTTTTGAATGCTTATCTTATATGTCTTAGATTTACATGAGGAAGCACCATAAGAGGATAGTTCAATTAGGGGGAGCAGCCCCAGATGGAAATATACCTTTTCCATTGATGACAAAGGGGGAGAGATTTACCATATGCAGAGGATAGAGGCATGGTTCTAGCGGGAGCATGAGTGGTATGATTTCAATGTTGCATCAGAGTGTTTCCATCAATGCCAAAGGGGGAGATTGTTGATTAAGGTTGGTTGTCATTGATGTCAACCCTTGAAGAAATCCCTGTAGCACAAAGGTTTGGGTAATGAACCCAAGTTTGTTTAATTTAAATATGACTCATTATTTTCTTGTCATGTTTGATAAGAAGTAAAGATGGATGAACTCCAAAGTGGTCCCCTTATGGTGAAAGCCCTCACGAGAAGACACTTTGCGGAGTGAGAGAACCCATGATTAATGTTGGAATAATGAGATGAAGGACAGTGAATTTTTCATTGAAACTATCCTAGATGCATATTTATTATCATGCCATTTCCGCTGGTATGTGGAACGTCACATAACTCCTCACGGTTAGAGAGTTATGGCCATGTGAAGTTGGAGAACCCAGGTTTGGGTAATGGAACCTATTGGAAGATTGGTTGTTGTCATTGATGTCAACCCTAGTCATGGGTTTTGGACCGCAATATTGATGAAGGTAATTGGACATGAAGGAAAATGAACATGCAGATACAACACCCATGGATGGATAGTATACATCATGTTGTTTCCGGTGGTATGTGGCATGTCACGTGGATCCTCATGGTTGAGGAGAAATGAATTTTTGAAGATGAAAAAGTGAATTCTACACGTCATTATACATTCATTTGATACAAGTCGAATTTCAAAAAGAATCAGAAGAAAACGAAGGCCGGATTTCAAGGGAGGATGAAGTCTTTTGGTGATGTGTTCTAAGGTATGTTATTTTCAGGTCATCTTACCATTTTTGCTATAAATGTTTTTATAGAATGATTCAGATGGTGAAATAGATATGGTATTGAGAAGACATAGCAAGGTACCTCTGGTAAAAATTTCATCTCTTGATTCGCTATAATTATGGAGATACACTCTGTGGAAGATAGGGTTTGTGACCAGTCCTGAAGCTAGTCAATAAACATGTGTTCCGAGTAAAACAATCATAAATTCTTCATAAATAATCCAAATGAAGTGGGACCACTTCCATTGGAAAGAGTACAAACTTTGGTTTCTTGTGTACGAGTTTTTGAATTGGATGTTAAATATTGAGCACGGGGCATGCTGTACAAGTTGGGTCTTATGAATAGACTAGAATTGAATAAAGTCTACCATTCTTTCTATAACCTCTTTTTAGAGAGGATTCAAGGAGTGAAAATTGAAGGAGTTTCAAAGAGTACATTGAATGATATTATCTATAGGAGCAGATTACTCCAATAATTGAAGAATTGCAGAAATTGAAGAAGTCTCAGGCAGCATTATCAGTTTCTATGTGATGATTGGTTGATGGTGATGATTTAATGTAAATTTTTATTATCTTTCATATATTCTTGGGTGGAAGGAAGGGGAAAGGATGGAGAGTTCAAATCTCTCTTAATATTGGAGGATTGTATCTTCCTCTTGGAGGTTTATCCCTCCCTTTACATTTGGAAGCTATAGCTACCTTTGGAAGTCATTAATTCCCTTGAACAATAACTGTTGATTATTTCTCATATATTGTGCATGGTGTATTGCGGTGTATTGGTGTAACTCTTATACTATTGTTCATTGCTCATTGGATATAGTTGAATGGTTTAAGTATAAGTTGAAAAAGGTTTTAAATTGTACTTGATACTAATTCACCCCCCTCTTAGTATCAATAATTTGTATCAGAGCAGGTTGCCTTCAGAACAGTTTAACCACTGGAAGGAAAATCCTGAGCAGAGACGGATGACCATGAGCACATTTTAAATGGGATTCAAAAATTTGATGGAAGAAATTATGCATACTGGAGTGATAGAGTGAAAACTTACCTAACGGCTTTGGGAGTAGACATTTGGTACTCAGTTGTAAATGGCTATGTAATCCCAAATAATGCTCCAACCGATCCAAATGAGAAGAAGCTTATGAGTTGTAATTCAAAA
>JASDQU010103262.1:144720-157432 GCA_032191745.1 Picea mariana | reverse complement strand
ATAAATTATTTAAATAATAAATTTAATGGAGAAATTAGAAGTGGGTTAACCCTAAAATAAGCAAAGTGGGCAAAGTGACCTAGAAGATGTTTTTAAGGAAGCTACTTAGATAGTATAAATAAGAGGCAAGGCTCTCTCATTTGAATCACACTTGAGCATATTGAATACCTATAGGTTTTTGAGGCAACCAAAGGATATCTAGGCCAAATTTTTGAGGAAAGTGAAGAAAAGAAGGCCAGAATTTAAGGAAGGATAAATTCTTTTGACGATGATTTCTAAGGTATGTTTTTTTTTTTTTCCAGGTCATCTCACCATTTTCGCAATAACTTTTTTTCTAGAATGATTCAGACCATGAAATTTCTATTCCATTGAGGAAACATATCCAAGTATCTGTGGTAAAACAAGTAGCTTGTGGGTCATTGTATTTTTGGATTTACATCGTCGAAAATAGGTTTTGTGGCTAGTCCTGAAACTAGTCAAAAACAAGTGTTTCGGGTAAAAATGTCATAACTACTTCATAACAGATCCAAATTCAGTAAGACCAAATGTGTTGGTTAGAGTACAGTCTACAGTATTCTATGTAACATTTTTAGATCAATTCAACAAATATTCCATGCGGGGAACACTCTAGAAGGTCACTCTCTAGAATAAGCCATAATTCAGCAAGGTGTGCCATTTTTTCTATAACTCCTTTTTTGAGAGGTTCCTAGGAGTGACACCTAGAGGAATTGCATAAAACACACTGAAGAACATTGTGTATAGGTTTCAAATATTTATTCATTACAGGTATGTGATCATATACACCAAGTCTATTACAGAGTTACAAATCATATTTGGATGATGAAATTGATGAGGGCTTTTGGTTGAGGTACAAGTTGGGTACATGGTTGAGACAAGTAGTTGATGAGTTGGTACATACATGAGGTGTATAGTTGATGATGTTGGTACATATTGATGATTCATAGTTGATGAGTACTTGACAAATGATTGGAACATACTTGGTACATGGTTGGTTTCACTTGTTTATGGTACAGGTTGAGGTACAAGTTGATGCATGGTTGATGCACTTGTTTATGGTATAGGTTGATTACAGGTTGAGGTACAGGTTGATGCATGGTTCAAGTATGTTGGTACATGTTTACATCGATATATCTCACAATGATAGTGTGACAGTGGTTCCATCATTCTACTTCTACTTCAGGGCAGTTGGATGGGGCAAGGACAAGTGGTTGTAGCCACCTTTTGGTTGTAGCCGGATAACTTAGGGGGTTGTAGCCTCCTTCTGGTTGTAGCCAGAGAATTGGGGAGTTGGAGCTTCCCTCATGTTGTAGCCTAAGAAAATAGGGGGTTGGAGCCTCCTTCCAGTTGCAGCTGAAAAACAAAGGAAGTTGGTGCTTCCAATGAATGTAATTCTTCAAGACATATAAGAAAAAACAATTCGTGGTTTTCTACCGATTTGGGTTTCCACGTAAAAGATTGGTGTACTGTGTATGTATGTGATTGTTCATTTCTTATTTCTCATTATTGGATAATAATTCTACATTGATATAACACTTGGATTATTTGGAGAAAAAGGATTATAATTACGTTATTACTAATTTGCCCCCCCTCTCAGTAATCCAACACTTTCTTTATCTACTTTTGAGAATGATTACAAAATATTAATTTTGCAAGCCTTTCAGTAAAACTTGCAACCTGTAATTATTTTTTTCATAAATGACATGTTCATATTTACCTTTCTATTTAATACATTTGTAAATAATTAGATTAAAGTATATATATTATTATAGTTTCAACATCAAGTAGTTTATTTCTTTTCTTTATTCTAGGACTATAGTTGGATAACGGATCCATTAAATCCGTCAGAATAGATTACACCAAACGGCTTGGGTTAATTAGACAACCCCGGTCCAGATTTATTCTTCCAGTTGATGACATGTCAAATGCCTGTCAATAGATATGTACCACATAAATATCCAATGAACTTCCTACATCTAAATAATATTTGGACTGCAACCTTTGGGATAACACTGATGAACACCACATAATTATATTCTTGGTGTAGTGTTCTAGTCGAAAAGAAAGACATACAAATAATTGAGAAGATAGTAGGAAGTGTATGGATAATGTGTCAAGGAATTGGACAGACTTCCATTTTACCAATGGTGAGATACATGACTTAGATATAGAGCATTTTGAAAAATCAATGCAAAGGTGCATTGAATAGATATGCATTGAGAGTTGCACTCATGCATAGTAAGTGGTAGAGTTTCACTTATGCATAATAGATTGTTATACTTGAGTGCATTATTGAATCCATTTTTGTGAGTTGATGCATACATGTTATTTAATATAAATTATTATGCTAACAGTTGAAATGTTACAATTATTACTAACTCATGGAGCTGAGGAAATTCAAGGGTTGTTAAACATTGCAATAGGAAAGTTGCAAGTCAAGTAGTCACATGAGCATTGATTATAGGATTTTTCTATTCAAAAAATAGAGTAATGAACTTACTGATATTAATTGTGAACATGCATACGCATAGAGTGGTAATTTTATTCTATTTAATAAGTTACTTGATAGATGGTGATGGAAATTTTTAAGTGTGGACAATTTTGGAATTACTTGTGAGATTTTGTAAGTATTACAATAGAATTTTATGGTGCATGACATACTAATAATTTGTTGGCAGAATGCAAGATGGAAAAGATTGCAGGAAAAGTGATCTCAACTATGATACTGCAGAAAGCCATGATAAAAATTACTACCTGTTGTTGCAACAACCAGGAAAACTACGAGACAAAACTTCATATTTAGGGAACAATGGATTTCCTTTATGGAATAATTTTGAATATCTAAAATGATTTTTTTATAATATTCTCTCATAATAACTATATGTGGGTGATACAGGTGAGTTAATATTGATTATAGTTGACATGCTTGGAAACAAAAACTATTATTGGAAACACTGGCGCCCTATAAATGTAGAACCTTGGTGGGGTTCTGGTAATGAGTTGGCGTTCTCCTTTTGGGTGAAAGCCTTGGCAATATGGATCGATGAGGGACTATGTAGCAATGAAGGGATACCTGATCCTAGAAGGGTGAGTACAACAAGGAAGTTGCAACTTAAGGATGTTTATGGCATGGTACCTATCATAATGAGGGTGTGACAAAAAGAACAATGAGTTGAATTCTTTCATGAAGAAACTCTATGGAATAAAGAAAATGACTTCCAGTTGTAGTATGAATACATGAATTGGTGCTTGAAAGAAGAGCATTGGGTGGATAACAAGCTGAATTAGCAAACACATGGACATTTTTGAGGAATTTTGAATTGTACATGGTATATAATGCACTAAGGACAGTGCATAAATAAGGGGGAGGGGAATGTAATACCTCTAGGCTGAACCCCAATTGTATGTAAATGTAATTTTGCTTATAAGCTGGTGAGTTGATGATACATGGTCTTTGGTCCGATTCTGTGCACATTGATTCAGTGTGCAGGAATATCATACCAAAATAAGCGTGCACAGATTCTAGAGTTCTGTGCACATCGGATTGAGTGTGCGATATTAAGGCCAGTGAACCTTTGTATATATGTTTTGTTTTATAGGCTGGTTAGCCAGGTTATTATAGGATAGAATGCTTATATGATTATTAGGTTAGGGATCCTGGATGATAAAGGCCATTATGACTATATTGTAATTGTAAATCATACACATATTATTAATTAAGTACACCATTGCATGAATATCGACCAAATAAAAGAGATTGGGGGATAAACTCCACTAGAAAGGGGTAAGGGAGCTAATAGTTTAGGAAAGGGGCTAAGCCAAGGGAGCTTAATCCCAAAGGAACATTTTATTAATATTCCTAAAGTCTAAAGTATAAAGTATGGGATATTCATTTTATCTTAAGTCCCTAAGGGGGAACGTATCACCATGGGGGGGGGGTCCACGTGAGGGGCACATGTAATTCCCAACATGAAAAGTGTCAAGTTGGGAACATGTGCATATATTTGGGGGAAATTAGTTCATTTTCCATTCTTCCTTCATCATTCTCGGAGGATTCATACAAGTTTTCCTACCATCTGAACTTTGTTTCTGCCATCACCATAAATGTACTTGAGAAGCTTGGTGATGTGGAAAAATAGAAACATGGTTTTACTGCACGCTGAAAAGGAGGATTGTTAGGCCCATTGTTGAGGAAGCGGGTTTTCAGGCTCGTAAGAATTTCTCTCCAGGTGAGAGAATTCGTATGTCAAAGAAGTGGGTTTTCAGGCTCGTGGGTAGTTTCTCTAGGCAAGAAACTACTCAAAATTTTTCCCTGGTGCACTGGGAAATGGCTACAGGGCTTTGAGACTTCCTTTCTGGCCTATTGTTGAACCCCTAAAAGGGAAGTGGAGTAGTCAAAGGAGTGTTAAGAAGATAAGGGGAACACTTCCTGGGGTGGGACAAGCATGTGGGTAATGAGAGACTGTAGGCTAGTTGCAACAGTTGGGAACATTGGACTGAGTAATTATGCTGCTTGTCAGACCTTAGACTGGCTTATTATTCCCTTTTTCCTTGTAGAGTTTAGCCCCAACTTAGGGGTGAACCACTATTGAGATTACGAGAAATGTGGTGTATGGCTAGGAGAAACATGGAAGGTCTTCACACAATTTGTGATCTATTTATCAAAGATAAGTGCCAATGGTGTGTTAAATTATGTGTTGCATCATTGTTTATGCATTTGTTTTTATGGGTTTTTCCTGTGTATGATGCATATATATTTCTATTATTATTCTGTATGAATTTGTGTATTTGCAAAATATTTGTATGCTTTAATTTTATATATAGTTCAAAATTTTTATGTGTCATATCCCAGTAGCAGGTGGCTGGGGATATTACATTCCATAACAGAAATTGGCAACTCCATTGGGGAAGGACTTTGACTAGTCTTTCCTTGGAATCTATAAAGCTTTTACCCACCTTTAGATCTTGTTTGTTGTTTGTTTTTGATCTACTCCCCTTTCTCTCTTCCTCATTGAAGATATGACAGATTCATTGGCTACGTTTTCTGAGTTTTTATCTTTATTTTTGAGTTTTTGGGAAGGGTAGTGCTCCTCTACTGTGTACACCAGGGTGCCAGTGTCTGATCAGAGCCCCCATGTAGTGTATACCAGAGCGCTGGTGTGCTCTGTCCCTTTAGAAACAAGATCATTGATAATATTTTCTAGAGTTTTCTTCCCCTTTATGCTTTCTTTTTCTCAGTCTGATCCCGAGGGGATTTTTTCTCAGAGACCCTTGATTATCTTTGACTTTGTTTTGTTGAGAGTTTGAAATTTATCACTCGTTTATGTTTATCCTTTGAGTTTGCAATTTTTCTCTTAGTTGTAGTCCCCTTGGCTTAACAAGAGCCCTTGGTTCTTTCTTCCTTTGAGTTTGTCTGATCTTCATATCATAAAGCTTTCAGATTGCTTGGTTGTTTAGGATTGTTCATCAACTAGGGTTTGCAAAGGTTGCTTGGTATTGAGCCTTCTTGTCTTAATTTTAAACATCTCTCTTTTCTGGATGATTAGGAATCTTATGACAACTTAGCTTGATTTATGTTTCTTGTTGCTCATCGTTTGAGGATTTTTGCGTGTGTTTGTCTTCTTTCTCTTTTGCATCATTAAGTTCTTGATTGAACATGTTATCCCCTACTTGCTTTCTTTTAGTTCTCATTACTTCGAGTGTGCTTTGTTTGACTTTTGTTTGCCTCATAGTTCTTTGTATTAAACTTAGATATCTTTCATTTGAAAGTTAAGAAGTGAAAAGTTTGCATAGTTAATAAAACGAAGAAATTTTGCATTCATTAGGAAAGTTGTTTTGGTTCATGCTTTGGAAAAATATCTAGTTTTGCATGTGCATTTCGATTTTCAGAAACATTTTCTTGGTAGTTTGGCATTGTATTGATCCTAGAAATTGAAATTTGCATTGTTTTGAGTGCTTTCTTGTATTAAGAAGAATATAACTCTTCTCCTTCCCATACATAGAATTCATCAAAATAAAGAATTGCATATCATTCTTTTGCATTCTATTAGATTTTAGTCTCTTAGACATCATCAGTTTCATCTCCATGACCCCTTTGAGTTAAAATCCATTTAAAATCAAGCACTCACTAGTAAAATCGAAAAGATTTTTTTTGGGTTTTAACACACCAACAATAGCATAGGATAAGGGTCTTTGGACTAGTTGAAGTGAGTAAATTGTCCAAGACTACTAAAAATACTGTATAGCAATAAAGAGCATATAAATCCAAATTTTGTATAAGTGTAGTTGGGAACTCTCTCTCACATAGGGGATAAACATGAGGTCATGTGTGGGAGAGCAATGAAGATTACCCCTCCAAATCTTAACCAGTCATAGTGGACATATATTATATTGGGGATTGTTCTTGAGAAACCACTGGTTTCATTTGGTCTCGCGGCTTCATTAATTCTGAATTTGTTCGGGGTCCTTTGGAGTCCTACTGGTCCACTTTTCTTCATTTCTCTTGAAGAACTTTGGACTTTTATATCCTTCCCATCTGTTTGGTCTGAAATATCAACTGTACCCTCCTGAAGGCTGATTGCAAGTTGGTAACCTTAATGGCCTTTCCTAGGTACCTATAGAGGTGACCGTGGGTGGATTCCCATGGTACTTGAGGCAGACGTTGTATCACACTCTTAGTACCCTTGGAGGTTGATCCCATGAAAGAGAGGGTTGCTTGCACCAAGAAGGGTTTTTACGTGGAGTTCAGGGTAACTTCTTCTCAATTCTTCATTTGAGGCTTTATATCCCATCTTCAGAAGATCCTTAAATATGTTGTTGCTTGGTTGATTGATTTTAGGTTTCATAGGAGTGTGTTTCTTTGAATTTCATAGTCATCCTTAGGATCAGAGATTTCACAGTATACAAGGTATGGAAACTGACACTCATGAACCTCAAATCAATTTTTCTTATGAAGCAGTGATCATATATCACACATCTGAAACCGAGAGAGTCACTCCTGGAAGTGGCCAACACGTTGAAGAACTAGTCAAAACTTTCATAGAAAGCCTTGAATATTACATGAATCCAATTTTTAATGATCCACTCAACCTACCACTCACTGATCCACCATCTAAAAGATATGATGATGCCTTTTTTTTAGTATTTACCGCATGGTTCACACACTACACCATCATTTGGCATGAACCCACCGATTTTTGGTTTTCCTGAAGGACTTGGGAATTCATTTTTTTCCACAATTCTCGTAGTTGATACTATTGGTGATTAATCTTTGTCGAAAATATCGTTGACCTAGGTAACCCAAACTCAACCACTTGCACATTCATCTCCTTTCACACATGAGTCATGTAATATTCCTGCTTCACTATTTCTACACATGCACAGACCAAGTGCCTTACTTGGTCGTCCCATCGTTCAAATGGCCAACAGTCAATTCATTCACATAACTATGTTTACACAAGTTACTCAACCTCCATATCACACATCATAGATTATTAATCCCTACGTTGGAGGACAATATTCAATGGGAGTCCAACCTTTAGCTGGGGGGAAACCTTCAGTTGCAGGGAAATGTTTTACTAGGGGGAAACCTACATGATTGAAACACCAACAATATTGGGGGAAATCCATTCATTCAGGTCCTTCTATTCCTTCTACCACTAGCATGTATCCTAGAAATCCATATCGACGAGTTGCAAATCCTTTGTGGGCTCAACCCAATCCAATGGGAATTCCTCCTTAAGGAACTATGCCCTCTCAATCCATCAACCCTATGATTCCAATGCAACAATCCCTTCAATAAAAATATACGGGAGGCCTATCAGTCCAACCAAATCACATCAGGGGACGATCAGGTCAATTTTAGTATGTAGGAGGTCCATCCACTCCGTCACAGTACATGGGTGGGCAAACATGACAACCACCTTACATAGGTGGACAACCTAGAAAACTACTGTACATGGGATGACCATATAGTTTTGTCATCTCGCCTCAACCTAGATATGGTCATACTAGTGTTCCCATGAAATATGGTTATCACCAATATCAACATCATAATCGAAAACTACCATTCTTGTCTACGTCATATCTTCTAGATCTGTCACATTTAACAAACAATCCCATTCTTCATGCCCCGTTTTGGCCCACTATCCCTGCCAAATTACCATCTGACATTCCGAAATTCGACGAAAAACCTCAAGATTATACTAACAATCATGTTATGACTTTCCACTTATGATGTTCTTCTAATTCTTTGATTGGACGATTCCATTTGTCTTATACTTTTTTAGAGAACACGTACAGGTGTGGAAACAAAATGGTACATTGAACTTTCGCATAACTCTTTTGTCAACTTTAACTCTCTTTCCATGGCTTTCCTGCCACATTTTAAGTTACCTATATGGTACGATACTGGTACAAAATTTTTGACCTCTCGTTGACACTCCTCTTCCACCCACATATCTGATCATATTCATGAGTGGAGATGAAGACGGTTGATTAAGGTTCCAATTCCAGACCAAATCCTCATAGATTGGATTACAAAGTCTCTCTTGCCTCCATTGCTCATGATGTTTCTATGGGAAACATTGTTACTGAGGATCAAGCTATTAGTCGTGCACAATATTTGGACTTGGTTTACTCCTAGTCTGACACACTTTACGACCTAATTGTAGATTTTAACCTTGTATAATATTTACTGGAAACAAATTTTTAGTAAAAGAATAGAAAGAGACAATGGAAAATACAAACATTACACAGAGATTATTCCCCTAGAAACCCAAATCAGGAAAACCAACATATTCTATATTCATTCATCATGATACATTTTTTAAAATAAAATATACATATAGGAGCCAATGACATCCAAAAACCTTACCCAATGACCTGGATTAGTCAACAACCTTAATTCCTTAACTGGAAATAGAAAACCATTGACAAAAAACCATGTGCCGAAAAACCACCTAAATAATGTGACATGTTTCCCGAGGCAGGAAATTTTTTTTTGAGGGTGCTTCACCCCCCTACACCCCCCAAGGGGGGGCCTATATCCCCCCCTTGAAACTACTCCTGCAAAGAATATAACACATGACCAACTCTGATCCCTAATTCTCCTCATACGTTGAATGATACGTCAAGACCTTCTCCAGAACCAAGTTCCATTCCAAACACCACAACTAATTTTGTTCCTGATCAAACCTCCAAGCTGAATGCGGTTCAATTCACTTCATCTCAGAAACTAGGAGGTAAGAAGAAAAACAAATGTAAATCCAAGAAACCTTCTAACAAGTAGGATAATCTTAAGACCATTGACACTCAACTGACTAGGAAGCCTACATTTCCTTGTATCATTTGTGAGGAAGACCACTACACGAAAGTATTCCCTCATCATGAGGTTGTCGCTAAATTTTTTAAGGGCTCCTCCCAAATTCTTCATCAACAACATTTGGATGCACAAAAACTTGTCTCTCCACTAGGAGGTGACCCAGGTCATTCCAACCAAGAGGATTCTTCCACAAGTGCCTTTGATTTGTACATGTTTAAGATGGTTAATATCGGGACACAAGAAAATACTTATGACACTCCTCCAGGCGATCAGACCCCTTTCCATTCGAATATGATTATGTTTAATATGGAATTTGTACATGAGAGGGTATCCCACCACTTAGCATTCCAAATCCAAATTTTGATTGGTGGAAAGAACATTCATCGCACTATTTTGGATGAGAGAGCCTCCACCTGTGTCATGTATTTTCCTTTTTCGAGAACCCTTTGTTCCACTACACTTACCCCGTCCCCTACCACCTTGAAAGCGTTTGATGGATGTGGTTTCCAACCTCATGAAATCTTGTAGTATTTTGTTGTGATGTTGAAGGGTAAGAACTTTTTGGTCGACATCGAAGTGGTCGGCATGCCCCTGGATTATAATTTGTTACTTGGTCATAGTTGGTTTTATGCGATGATTGTTGTTTCATCTTCAGTGTTTCGTATATTATGATTTCCCTATTAAGGAAAAATTATCATTTTTGACCAACTTGAGTATAACACTCCAAATCACCACAATCCTACAATGAATAATATCCCTTTTCTAAGAGTAGGAGCAGGTCTTCCTAAGGATTATGTGCCCATAACAGTTATTCGCTTGAACATTCCCACCACCCCAAGGGTTACCACGTTAAATATTATTTCGACTCAGGTGCGACAATCCTTAGAATTATCTGATCCTTTGGGAGTACCTGGTCTCATCGAGAATAGTTATTTTCCTGTACCAAGCTCATTAAAAAATGAAATAGACACTAATGAGCATAGTTCATTGTTTCTGTCAACATCTTTTAAAAATGAAATGGACCCCCCTCCATTACAATAGAGTCTCACTCTAGATGGAGTACTTGAACCTTCTTTCCTCAGCCTAGTGAAAATGTTTCCATTAGTAACCAGACACCTAAACAAAGAAAGAAGAAGAGTCGCTAGAGGAAACAATGCTTGGGGGTAGGTCTCCAGCCTCTGGACATCATGCTAGAAAAAAATACTATCTTTTTCCAAAGAAATTGGGGGAAAACTACCTCTATAGAGACACACTTCTAGGAGTGATCCTCATTTGAGGGTCATTCCCATCGTAACATAGTAGCCTTTTCTAGAACAAGCTTATTCTTTTTTCATTCTCATGCTCGTAAATACATGATAATAAGTTACCAAGATTAGTCTTTGTTCTTTGTCGTGCTCATAAAAACATGAGAATAGAGTACTGAGTACACTTTTATCTCTTTTCAGACTCGTAAATATGTGAGAATAAAGTACCGACTACACTTTTATCTCTTTTTCGGACTCATAAAAGCTATATGAAAAATGAACTCTTTGTAGTTTCCCTTAATCTCTTTTCAGAATCTCTAAACATGAAAAGATTGTCGAGTGATCTTGCTTCTTTTCACACTCATTAGAAGGTTTGAAAGGGTATATTTTGAATGGTATTTTATCTCTTTTTTAGCCTTGTGAGACTAATTACGAAAAATGAACACTCTAATCAAGCATGATTAAAATATTCCTCCCCTATATTGCTTTACACTTTTTTTGGGCTTGGGAGACTAAATTTATGAAAAAGTCATCCATGGAGTCACCTTTAAGTTCTTTTCAGATTCTCTAAACATGAAAAAACACCAAGTTTACCTTCTTTGGTCTCGTAAAACTATGCATCAAAGGACCTATGTGAGTCCAATCTCCAGGACCCATTTGGGACCAAACCCCTCCTTCCTTAGGTTCATTAAACATATGTCGAGGGACTCATATGAAAGATGACCTATAGCGAGAATTTGTTATCCTCCTCAAGATCATTAAAAAATAAATGGGTACTTATCTATCCGGATGGGGGAAAATTTGAAGGAAGTGGGTCAAGTATTTTTTAATCCTTTATGTCCTCTATTGTCACCCTTGAACATGGCACATGTTTGTGTCTCATCTTATAGTTGGGTAATGTTCTTGTCTCCTAGTCATACCAATTCTATGTGTCACCATACATTTTCATCCAGTTGAAGAGTGCTCTTATTTTCGTCACATTACATTCTGTTGAGCACTCAACACACCGTAAAATCCTTGTGAAATTTTATCACTTTTTGGCTACCACTTGTTTTCTTCACTGTCTAAATCGATTTCACTTTGGTGAATGGTTTACAATTATTTTGTTTTCATGACTCTTATCATCAAGTCAGGTTTTTTTGAATTGTGAAACCTCATGTCTAAAATAAATTGACACCCAATTTAAGAATCGACAACTAACACTACACCTAAAGCGATTAGGTTCGACATCATAAATAATTCAAGTAGGTAAAGGGACCACATAGTTACAATAGTTTCCAAGCACTGATCCCCATCGGTATCATTATAAGGTGGAGTTAGTTTGTGTAAGTTATTCGCACTAAGTTTCAAGAGATATCCAATCATTTTCAGCATCGAAAAAATATGGGAAGGATAGACATTGACAAAGGACGTAAGGAAATCCCCGATAGTTGATTCCCGATGCACTTTATGTTAAGAACCAAACATCAATATAGCATAGAAAAACCTCAGGAAAAGTACTCAACACCTTGAAAAAGAGATAATTTCAGATAATAAGCCTCTTCGAGGGGGCAACCTCCTTTTACCCAACTTAAATGTTCAAGTACAAGATGATTCAAAATGAAAATGTCTCCTTGGTATATATAGGAGACTAGGAGGTATAATTACAACTAATGGCCTAAAGCCGACATAAATAAAATAACATTACTAATATAATATGCCCCAATTAATGGGTAATGAGCCAATATTAAGGCTTAACATGCCCCTCTCCTTGAGACAAGTGTTGTCCGCAACGCTTGAGTAACTCTGGATGCTTCTGTATAAAAGACTCATCTTCCCAAGTGGAATCTTCAGCCGAAAGTTTCCTCCATTTTATGAGATACTCTGAAATGGATCTATTCCTCAGCTGGTGAATTCTTGTGTCAGTGATGGCTTCAGGCTCCAATATGATTTTTCCTTCCTCATCAAGTTCTAGCAATATAGTTTGAACTGGGATCTTGTCACCTATAACCTTCTTTAAGCATGAAACATGGAAAACTAGGTGTACTCATGAAGATGCAGGCAACTCCAATTTGTATGCCATAGTACCAATCTTTTGCAACACCTTATAAGGGCCATAGTACTTTGGTGATAATTTATTATCCTTCTT
>JASDQU010103262.1:108654-144620 GCA_032191745.1 Picea mariana | reverse complement strand
TTCAAACCAAAGTTGGAGTTTCTCCATTCTTGATTCACCTTCCTTGTGTCCTCATCATGAATTTCATGGGATGCATTTTCACTTTCGGGTGTCTTCTCTATTATGAAATTTTTCAATACTTCCATGATCTTAGCTTCCATTGAATCCATCTTAGTATCCAACTTAGCTTCCATTGAATCCATCTTCTTTTGTAGTTCATTTATGTCCCTACGCATTTATTCACCTTCAGCAAGAGTCCAATTAGGATTTTCTGGAGGCTTATTTGGTGTAGAAGGTCCCTTTTTTGGTGGCATGTTGGCCAAGTATCACTTTTGAATCTTGATTTTGAGGCGGTTCTGCTAGACAATATTTATTTTGTTCTATATCCCAAGCTTCGGCCCTTCTGGGTATGAAAATTTATTTTAGGTATTTCTCTGATATTTCTTCTCTGTAATTCCATAGGTCTGATCAAAATTGGATGTGCCAAGTGGAATTTACGGTAACTTCCTCACAACTTGCCAATTTTTGGCCTTTCCAGGAGATCTCACTTGTATAGCATTCTCCGCACAAAATAATTGATATCAAATTTTGAAACTCGTACCTAAAATACTAGAGACTGTCCATGATCCAATGAAACCAGTCCTACTCAATTTGGATACTCTAGCGAGAAGTTATGATTGTTTTACCTGGAACACCTTCTTGAGACTAGTCAATAGGACTAGTCAGATACCCTATCTTAAAAAAGGTGTATCTACAAATTTAAGATGACCTAGAAGCTGAAATTTTTACCATAGATACCTTACTAATTTCTGTAAATTTCCTCTAGAGTTCAGGGTCTGAAACATTACACAAAGTTTTTTATAGCGAAAATTCCACAATGACTCATTTCAGGATGATTCCAGAACCGTATCTTGTATAGGCTGTATCTCCGAAAGTATAAGGCCTCAGGAACTGAATTTTGAACCCAAACTACCTTGATCCGTATACTAAATATCTTCCAAGCCGTTCCTTCTGAAATGTTGTAGAAAAAAAGTTATAGTGAAAATTCCACAGTGTCTCAGATGTAGCAGCGAAACCCCAAGACCTTGAGCTCTGATACCATATGTTAAGAATCAAACATCAATATATCATAGAAAAACCTCAGGAAAAGTACTCAACTCCTTGAAAAAGAGATAATTTCATATAATAAGCCTCTTCGAGGGGGAAACCTCCTTTTACCCCACTTAAATGTTCAAGTACAAGATGATTCAAAATGAAAATGTCTCCTTGGTATATATAAGAGACTAGGAGGTATAATTACAACTAATGGCCTAAAGCTGACATAAATAAAATAAAATTACTAATATAATATGCCCCAATTAAGGGGTAATGAGCCAATATTATGGCTTAACACTTTATTGGGGTCGAGGAAATATAGAAAGGTTAAAACAATCATTTGGTCTGTGACAAACATATCGTCGATTGCCAATCCCCAATGCACTTTCGGCATCAAGACGTTTTTGAGAGAGTCGATCTGAGAGAACTTGGGTAGGTTTATCGCCAATCATTGATCCTTGATACTTTTCGGTGTCAGCAAGATAGGATTGGGTTCTAGAATGTATAGCTTGAATAAATTTTTGATTTTGACTAACACGACCAAATGAAGTCACTGGTGTCGAATGCCACGTGACTTTATCACGTAAGGGAGTCGTACAACCTAGTATCGTCTCGAGTCATATTAAGGTCACCTGGGTCCTAGTCATGTCTACTAGTCAAATTTTCCACGTCATCTCTGTACGACAAGATCAATCGGCGTCAAATATTTTTCAATAAGATATCAATGAAAAGTGTTTGAAGTAGAATCCTGACCCCCGATTCACCAACTAGACGAGCGACATGATGAGATGTTTTCGGTATAAGATACGATCGGATTCTGACATTTAATAAACCGGTTAACGCTTCATCCTGCATTTATCGCTACCTCATGCGTCGATTGAACAAACACAATTTGAAACCGTCGATAGGACACATTATAACCCACGCCTGTACCGTCAACCCACGCTGGATTTAATTTTAAACATCTTTGAAGATATGGCAACAGATTTAATGAAATTACAGTCATAACCTGAATTGAACGGATGATGTGATAAGGTAAGTTCATCCCAGTTTACATCTCTAGAATAGTTTTGAACAAATTCATTCTGTTCACAAGTTTCAATTCCAAATCATTTGAAGGAGAAAAGCAAGCATATCAAGACAGTGTTGATCCTCAGATTATCAAAATCAGGTTAAACAAGATGCAGAGGTATCTATTCAAGTTTGTCAAATTCAGAGGTCATGATTTATATATGCATCTGATTTTCTTGCACAGTCTCTAAACTATGTTCTAGCTACAGGTAAGATTCCGTCGAGAAAACCAACCACTAGATGCTCGCTGAGAGCACCCAAGCTAAAAGAAGCTGAAACAAGTGAAGGTTCTTCTCCGGGGACTGCGAGGAAGTTGGAGTATGCTCCCATGGAGGAGAGTGCCATTAAAACATCAACAAAGAAACCTTTTGTGCCTTTGTTCTTCGGTGATACAAAATAAAGCACCGGATCCAAAGTAATTCTCCCATAGCGAGGGGAAATTTTCAATAGAATCAGCTGGGAAGAATACCCAGAGTGTATCCCACACAACGAACCATATGTAAGGGTTCTCGATGACTAGGTTTTCCCGAAAATCTGACGGTCATATTTACACATGGTGGCTAGCAAAACCCTAGTTTTCCCTTGCATAGAGGTTTTGAAATGGATAATCAACCATACAGACGGGAAAAAATGATTTATCAATGATGATAATGGCAAGTGTGTTGGATTTTTCCTCCTGACAAAAGTTCAAAAATACTACAGGCTCAGGGACCCTGAGGAGAGACTAAACACAGACTTCGTGGTGAAGTTATACGAATTCCATGACACTAGTCGACTGACGGCCTCATGGTGGAAGGAAGACAAGAAGTTTACCAAATGGAGCAATGGTTGGTATGGGATGATCAACTTGAGGGAGCCATTCATCTATTTGATGGCTCTCATCTACCGACTGTATGGAGAGAAGGACTACTCCAAGTTTTTAGAAGCATGGATGCCCTTGGCATACAAAGTGGCGATTTTCGGAAGTAGCTTCAACTAGGGAGCAATAATTTATAAACAATTGAGCATCTATGTACAGAAGGATCAGACACCGAAAGAAGGGGAAGAACCCACTTTCCACATGGCCTCATACTTGCTCGATGTTATCTGTGTGAGAAATTTCTTTGTCGACATGAATCTAAGTTGGAATGTTGCGAAGCTCCTTTTTCATGTTTATTTCATCATACTCTGGGAGAATAGGTAAAAAAAATACTACACATTGATCTGTGATGAATTCATCACTCATATTCATTTTATTATTTTTAAGAAGGAATGCCCAAGATTATCTGCAACAGACAAGAAAATAGTAGAAAATGTAGGCCACTAGTATTTATACGAACGCTCAGCCTATATCATGGTGTTCGAGGCCACCATATTACCACATCTCCTACCTGCTCATGTCCCATACTAGGTCATTGTGGGAGAAATATTCTATCAGACTATCCTATAGGGCTATAATGACACACTTGTCAAGGACAAGAAGCAAGCTTTCATACCCTACAATTTCCACGTGGGGTTTTATTTGGTAAAGGAAACTACTCAAGCAAAACAAGAAGGGTTGAGACAACTTGAATTCAGGTTCCTGAAAGTTTGATTCCACAAGCATGACCCTAAAGTCCTCCTCCTCCAACATGCTTCACAGGTATCATCCTATTGGCCATACACTCATGATAATTTTGAGGATGGAATTTTCACAGAGTGTTCCCAGGACTGGGATGAAGTAGTACAGAGAATAGCCAACCCAAGTATGACCATGTTCAAGGCCATGAACATGGATGAACAGGTAGAGACCATAGAGAAGTCATCTAAAGAGGCCCTCAGAGCCAAGAAAGAAATCAGAGTGACAGAGACCACATAGGCATAGACAAGGGGATTATTCTTGCTAGAAGGGGCATAGGGAATCATTGATTAATTGAAAAATGACCCTGATCTGATAGAAATGATGAGGATTCCCACTGATGATCCAATCAAAATCCGAGGAGAACCAAGTGGCCTAGTGCCGATGCAACTTAAATAAATCATCGGGTCAGAAAACCCTGAAGTTCCACCACCAAAAATTAGATCATTAGGGGAAATTTCAACCCAACCTAAGGTAGCGAGGGCATAAGGAAGAAAAAGTGTACCAAATCCCTTGTTCAACTTGATAACCATCTACGATGACGAGGAGAGTTCAGAGGTGTCCCTGGTGACTCCAATGCATATTAGAGAGGAGAAAGAACCCAAGGGAGCATCTACCTTGGGTCTCGATGCTCCAGTTCAAAGCCTCCCACAGAGCGAGCATGAGGTCGATAGCACCTTAGAGACTGAGCTACCTGATGTGCTGGGAACACCACTGGACAACTCGAGGGATGATGTAATATCCCTAGGCTGAACCCAATTGCAAATGTAAAATGAAAATGTACTTAAGCTGGTGAGTTGTTTGATATCATTTTTGTATGCACCTTTCATGGCATAGTGCGCACATGTACTGTGCACTAAAATGATGAAGTGTGCACATTCCAGGATACCGCACGTAGAAAATTAAGTGTGTTCGATTTTGAGGCCAGGGAGCCTTTGTGTATATGTTGTGTTTTATAGGTTGGTGAGCCAATTATTATAAGCTAGGAGGATTATGTTTTGTATTAGGCCAGAGAGCCTAGATGCCAAAGGCTAGTGAGCCTATTTTTTTATATGTCTTATCATTAATATAAAATACATTGTTGCGCACAGCCTGACCATGATAAAAGAGTATGGGGGACCAAAATCCACTAGTTAGGGAAAGGGCAGGCTAAAATTTAAGGAAAAGGGGCTAATCTAGGGAGCTTAAGACAAAAAGGAATATTATATTAATATTCCTTAAGGTACAAAGTATGGATAATTATTTTATCCTAAGTTCTAAGGATGAAGACAAGTGGGCCGAAGTAGCTCCCAACATGAAAAGAGTCAAGTTGGGAACATGCATACATATAGTTTGGACTTAGTTCATTTTCCCATCATTCAATGATCCATTCATTCATTCCATGATCAGTCACTCAGTCAGTCAATTGTCTTCCGTACCTTCCTGTCACTGCACTTGAACCTGTATCTGTACCCATACATTTTTGTGTACCTAGTTAGCTTGGGAACTGGACTAAAGAAGCGGCTTGTCAGGCTCATGGGATATTGAAGAGGTGGGTTGTCAGGCTCATGGGATATTGAAGAGGTGGGTTGTCAGGCCCGTGAGAAATCTCTCAAGGTGAGAGAATTGCTGGGAATTGATTTTCGAAGGTGATGAGATGCAATTACAGGGCTATGAGACTTCCTGTCTAGCCTATTGTTGAAGCCCAGAAAGGAAGTGGGGCAGTCGAGGGAATATTGAGTAGAGAGGGGGAACACTTCCTATGGTGGGACAGTCATGTGGGGAATGACAGACTATAGGTTGTTAGTTTGAGTTGGCACCTATGACAGAGTATTTCTTGTTGTCTATGATACATCATCTTGGTTAGGAATCCCTTTACCTGGGTGGAGTTTAGTCCCAACTCGAGCATGACTCACTGTTGAGAGTGATGAGCATTGTGGTCTAAGGATGGGAGGTTTGTGGAAGGTCTTCACGTAGTTGGTGATATTCTTACCAAGATAAGTGTCAATTGTGTGATAAATTACATGCTGCATTATTATTTATGTGTTTATTTATATGGGTTTATCCTATGTCTGTGGTTTATAATTGTCTTTATATTTATGGGTATTGCCTTTATATGTTGCATGTATATGTTTACTATTATTTCAGTATAACTCTGTGCATTTACATAATGTTTTTGTCTATTTACATTTTATATATAAATTTCCGCAAGATTTTTATGTGTATATGTTTTGATTGCATGCAGTTCAAAAAATTTATGTGGCACATCTTAGTTGGATGCTAGGTATGTTATAGTATGTTGAGCAAATAATGAAATGTTTTGTGGAGTTGCATGGCCCGACCTGGGTGGCCGGGGATGTTACAACATGGTATCATAGCTTCAGTTTTCAACACTGAGCCTGGATGGGTCGAGCAAGTTGAGTTGAAGAGAAATTTTACAGAGGATTGATTTCGAAGTGGCCAAATCTCAAGTTACAGAGAATCCATGGTAAAAATTAGAAGCAATTGCGTGGAATTGGGAAAAGCCCCAATTTTTGTTGTTAAATTCATGAGAAAATTGAGAAATTTGGCCAAGTGGTGAGATATTCTTGATTTAATATCTATTCTAGAAAATTCAGACCTGGAATTGGTCGAATTTGAAGTTACAGTGAAGCCATGATAAATGGAGTGAAATTAGTTGATTAAAATTCTCAATTCGTGAATTGAGTGTGAGAAAAATTTGTTCCAGAAATGTCAAACCACAACGATTTTTTGTTGCAGAGGTTGAGCTGGTGTTATCAGGGTGAAATTGAACAAATTTCATAGTTGCAGAATGTCTATGGTAAAAATTGGGGAAAAAGTTATGAAAAACCCCAATTTTGGCAGCGAAATTCACGAAGAATTGATGCACATAAAAATCAATGTGTGTAGGTGGGAACACTACAAATGAATGATGCATAGTGAAAATCTTGTGATATGTGGATAAATATTGGCATGCAGGTGTGCGTGCTAAAATTTGGCACTGCGCGGAAAAATATTGGCATGCTAGTGCACGCGCTAAAACTTGGTGCCGCTCGAAAAAATATCGGTGTAAGGGCACGCGCGCTAAAATTTGGTGCCATGCAGAAAATGTTGGCATGTGGGTGCACACGCTAAAATTTGGCACTCCACGAAAAAATATTGGCATGCGGGTGCGCGCGCTAAAATTGGGTACTGCGCAGAAAAATATTGGCATGCGAGTGCATGAGCTAAATTTAGCATTGCACGGAGTGGATTGAGTGGTGCATGCATAATAATAGAACGTGGTGTGCACACAAATAATAATGCTATGTGTGGTGTGCACAGTATTGGCAGAGCGCAGATAATTTTTGTTGGTGCACGCGCAATGTGGGTATATGTTGTTGCGCGACAATTTAGTTAATGGTGCACGTAGAGTATTGGTGCACGGTGGGGGCATACTAAAATTTGGCATGGTGCAGCGCGTAGAGTGAAATGCGTGCAACAAAAAAATGGCGTGCGACACAAAAACATTGTGCGCAATAGGTTTTAGTGGAAGAACCAATATTGTGCAAGGTGGATATTGGCACGTGACACAAAAGTAGTGCACACCAATTATTGGCATGACAGAGAAGTGACGCACAATGGTTATAGGTGCGCAAAGAATGAATAACCTTGTTGTGATGTTGTGCATGCTAAATTTGGGTGTACAAGTTGAAATTTATGCACACAAAATCATTTGTATGGTGAACAACAGTAGAAAACCAACGAATTTCCATGACATTTTATACTGTTTGAATGTCATCTTTTTGGAGCGCGTTTTTGAGGCCCTTAACAACATTTTTAGATACTCAAAAACCATAAGAATAAACTTTACCAAGGTACACTCTATCTCAATAGCTCAAATAAAAGAGCCTGGAGAGAGCTTTCTAATGGTGTAAATCGTTTATCAAACGGAGCTTTTCTGAGAAAGTTACAACACAAATAGTGGAGGGTAAATTTTAAGACCTAACTAACTTCGAAGAGACATAACGTTTTACTATGGAATCATATTAAAGCATGAGAGTAGTCAATGGAAATATATTGAACCATAGAAGAAATTCCTAGACCTGAACTAAATTTCTGGGCATGTTAAAAATGTTTAATGTGGAAAAGAAGGTACTTGTAGCATTCTAGACCAAAAAAACGAATTGGCTTAGAACTTCGGCAGGCTGTAACTAGCAGCCCAGAACCCAAAAAGGGGTCAAACTTGGAAAAAATGTCCAAAATATGTATATGAATAAACCCAATTAAGATCCTATGAAAAATCTAACGAAGTAGGTGCAAAAATGCATATTTATAGCACAAAGTTGCGCCAAGTTGAAGTGTGAACAAAAACATTAATGGGCAATTTTCAAATAACCATAACTTTTTGCACAAGACTCAGAATTGAGTATGGGAGCAAGCGTTGGAAAGGTGTTGGAAAATATAATATATTTATTCACCTAGAAAATTGATCTGGGTATTCAATTTTCCAAGAAATCAGAAGAAATAATTATGATATATTATTGAACCAGAATGGTTCATATTTTCATGAAATTATTGAAACAATTAGCCTGACAAAGTTTTGTTGGTTGCACATTTTGCAGAGTTAACAACAACTAGGTCAGATCAGGATCAACATTGAGTCTAGAGGAATGTAATATGCATAGGGGAATTACAACAAAGAAGATGAGATCAGAGGGATGGATGCCCATTTGGGCATTGAAGGAACAAACCTCAATGGACATGGAGAAGGAAGGGATGAAAACATGAATATGGTAGATACCATTTAAAATTTGCAGAAGGATGTCCAAATCCATAAATATGATAATGAAAGGCTTATGAGAGCCAAGGAGTAGCAGGAGGACTTCAACATGAGGTTAATGCAGAGCTTGAACATAATATAAAAGAAATTGTATAAGGAGAGTGGCTCAAGAAAATCAGGAAGTCATAGGTCTCCTGATGAGAAAATAAGAACAATAAGTGTTATCTGACATCACCATCACTCCTTGAGGCACTCCAATAAGAGGGTACACAGTAGGTGAAGTCCATCCCTTTTCAGGAATCATAAGAGGTCTAGGGAAGATGAGCTATGAGGAGAAATTAACAAAATCAAACCTCCTACATTTGATGGTGAGCACAAGAAGGATGAAGATGTAGAGACATGGTTGTTGGGCATAAGAAAGTATTTTCAATTGCATAATTATTCATCTCATGCAGAAGGAAGAATTTCCATCTATCAACTCAATGGAAATACATCCATGTGGTGGGATCAACTGGTGCAGGTGCAACACATTAAAGAGAAAAGTGTTACTTGGAGGGAATTCAAGAAGTATTTTGAAAAGAAATGCTTGACTAAGAGATACTATGACAAGAAAATAAAATAGTTCTTTGAACTCAATCTTGGGAGTATGAACATATATGAATATGAAAGAAGGTTTTTAGAACTGCTGAAGTATGTTTCTTTCATCAAGGATGAGACAATTAAGATTCAGAGGTATTTGAGTGGATTTCCATCATTCATCAGTGACAAAATACAATATGATGATCCCAAAACATTGGAGGAGACCATAAGGTGAGATAAATGCCTATATGATCAGAAAAAAGAAAGGCCAACTTTCCAAAAATATTTGGAAGACAAAATAAATTCAATATGGATCAGAGGAAGAAGGGAACTAAGCCACCATTCTTCAGAAATAATCCCCAGGGAAATCCAACTTTTAGAGAACCCAGAACGATTGAGACAGGGGGTCAAAGGCCAAGGAAACCACCTATTCAATGTTGGGGTTGTAAAGGATATCATATGTTTAGAGATTATCCTCATAGAGGTGAAAAAGTGAGGATTGTTCACAATGTACAACAAGCTGAAAAAATGGAGGACATGGGAAGAAATGTACCAAGGATGTATGCAGCCATGGACAACAAGAAAGAAGAGTATCGGTCACATATGATTTAAGTGGAGGGTATGATCAACAACCAAACCATTGATATTTTAACTGATTTAGGAGCTAGTCATAGTTATATAGATCCTAAGATGGTGGAAAGTTTGCATTTTCCAAGAAGCAAGCATGGAAAACCTTGGTAGGTGCAGATGGCTACCAGAGGCAAAAGAAAATTTAATGAGATGGTTAATTCATGTCTTATGGACATGAATGGAATGAACAACAGGGAATATTTAAACATATTTCCTTTAGGTTCCTATGAATCTCTAATTGGGATGGATTGGTTGGAACAAAATCATGTTGTCCTAGACTGTCATAAAAATGAATTTACTTTCTTGGATGAGGAAGGGAACCTAAGGAAAGTGAAGGGAATTCCTAGGGCAGTGACCATTAGAGAAATTTCAGCATTGTAGCTGAAGAAATGTTACAAAAAAGGGTGTCAAATATTTTCATTTCATATGGAGGAAACACCTAAAGATAAGGTGTAAAATATTGAAGATTATGCAGTCCTAAAAGAATTTGAAGATGTGTTTAAGAAAATACCAAGATTACCCCCTAAAAGAGACGTTGATTTCTCCATAGATTTGATGCCTAGAGAAGCTCCAGTATCCAAGACTCCATACAGGATGAGTACACCAGAATTGAAGGAATTGCAAATGCAACTTGAAGAGCTCTTGAAGAAGGGGTATATATGCCCAAGTGTGTCACCTTGGGGTGCCTTGGTTTTATTTGTGAAGAAAAAGGATGGAACATTGAGACTTTGCATTGAATTTAGGCAGTTGAATAAGGTAATTGTGAAGAATAAGTATCCTTTGAAAATGATTGATGTCCTCTTTGATCAGCTGAAAGATGCAAAAATATTTTCCAAGATTGATCTTAGGTTCAGTTATCATCAAGCAAGAATTAAAGAAGAATACATCAACAAGACTTCTTTCAGAACAAGGTATGGTCATTATGAGTTCACAGTGGTGCCCTTTGGATTATCAAATGCACCAACTGTCTTCATGTGTTTAATGAATGGTATTTTTAGAGAAGACTTGGATAAGTTTTTCATTGTTTTCTATATGGCATTATTATATATTGTAAGTCAGAAGAAGAGCATGAACAACACTTGAGGATGGTATTACAAGTATTTAGGGAGCATCAGTTGTATGCCAAATTGAGAAAGTTCTCATTTTATCAGAAGCAAATTCATTATTTGGGGCATATCATTTCAAAGGATGGGATAGTAGTGGATCCTGAGAAGATAGAAGCCATTAGAGGATGGCCAACACCAAAGAATGTGACAGAGGTCATATCATTCATGGTCCTTCCAGGCTACTATATGAGATTTATTGACGGATTCTCACAGATTCCACACCCAACCACTTCCTTGCAAAAGAAGGGTGTGAAGTTTCAGTGGACATTGGATTGTGAAAAGAGTTTCCAACATTTGAAACAATTATTAACAAGTGCTCCAATACTAAGGATTGTAGAACCAAATGAAGACTTCATTGTATGCATAGATGCATGTAAAGAAGGACTTGGTGGAGTCCTTAGTCAAAATGGGTTTGTTATATGTTATGAATCATGGAAGTTGAAGGAGCATGAAAGACACCATGCCACTCATGATTTGGAGTTGGCAGCCATAGTGCATGCCTTGAGGAAATGGAGACGCTACCTCATGGGGAAAAGGTTTGAAGTGGGGATAGACTGTAATGGTCTGAAATATTTATTTGATCAACCAACTCTAAATGCTAGGAAAAGTAGACGGTTAGAATTTCTCAGTGAATATGACTTTGATATAAAGCATATCAAGGGGAAGGAGAACAAAGTGGCTGACACACTCAACATAATAGTGCATGAATTGCATGCTAAAACCATTAGAATGTACCAATAAGATTTGAAAGACAATATTTTGGAGGCTGGAAAATTAGATTTGCAATACAAGGAATTAGTGGAAAAATTATAGCAAGGTAATTTGCAATAGAAAATTGAAGAATATAAGCTAGATAATGATGAAATTCTGAAGTACAGGGGAAAACTTTATGTACCAAATTCCCATGAATTGAAAAATATGATATTGAGAGAAATGCATAATGTACCTTATGTTGGGTACCTAGGTTATTGGAAAACTATTGCAGCTGTCAAAAGCCAATATTATTGGCCAGACATGAAGAAAGAAGTTGTTGATTTTATTGCCAAATGTTTGGAATGTCAAAAGGTAAAAGATGAGCATAGACACCCAACTGGTTTGCTACATCCATTATCCATTCTTGAGTGGAAATGGGAAGTTGTAATAATGGATTTCATCACAAAACTACCCAGAAAAAACAAGCAACATGATTCTATCATGGTAGTGGTGGATAAGCTTACTAAAGCTGCCCATTTTATTCCAGTTAAGCTCACTCACAAGGCAACCAACATTGTTGATATTTATATGAGATCAATTGCTCGATTACATGGTATACCCAAGAAAATTGTGTCTGACAAAGATCCCAAATTTACCTCAAATTTTTGGAAAGGATTATTTAATGTATTTGGAACAAATTTGAATTTTAGTACAACTTCTCATCCAGAATCAGATGGACAAACAGAGAAAGTGAATCAAGTGATTGAGGATATGTTGAGGATGTATGTGATGGATAACCATCAAAATGGGAAGACTGCCTACACTAAGTAGAGTTTGATTATAACAATGGGTACCAAACATCTCTAAATATGATCCCATTTGAGGCACTTTATGGCAGAAAGTGCAACACACTGGTAAGCTGGGATAATCCACCAGATAGAGCAGTGGTTGGGCCAAATTTACTCAGGGAAATGGAGGAGCAAATGTTGAAAATAAAACAAAATTTAAAGGCTTCCCAAGACAAGAAGAAAATTTATGTCGATAAGGGCATAACTCATAGGGAATTTAAAGTGTGGGACCATGTATTCTTAAAAGTGAAGGCCAACAGAAGTTCCCTGAAGTTGGGAAATTGTTCAAAGTTGGCAACTCGCTATTGTGAGCCGTTTGAAATCCTAGAGAGGATTGGTCCAATGGCTTATATGATTTCATTTCTTTCATCTATGTCTATCCATAATGTATTCCATTTATCATTGCTTAAGAAATATATACCTGATGCTAATCATGTTATTGATTGGAATGTGATTCACATGGAGCAAGAAGGCTCTTTCCAAGTGCATCTGGTATGCATTTTGGACTGAAAAATCAAACAACTTTGGAATCGAGCCATAGTGATTGTAAAGGCCCAATGGAGCTGGTACGGTCTTGAGGACGCTATTTGGGAGCATGAGGATAAAATGCGGGCAGAATACCAGCATCGTTTTTAGGATTTTTGAAAATTTTGTTGTATATGTGTACATAATGCATTGAGGATAGTGCATAAATAAGGGGAGCAGATTGTAATACCCCTATGGTTAACCCAATTATAAATGTAAAATGAAAATGTACTTAATCTCGTGAGTTTTTTGATACCATTTTTGTATGCACATTTCATGGCATTGTGCGCACATGTACTGCGCACTAAAATGATGAAGTGTGCACATTCCAGGATATTGCGCACAACAACTTAAGTGCACATGATTTTGAGGCCATGGAGTCATTGTGTATATGTTGTTTTTTATAGGTTGGTGAGCCAGTTAGTATAAGCTAGGAGGCTTATGTTTTGTATTAGGCCAGAGATCCTAGATGCTAAAGGCCAATGAGCCTATTTTTGTATATGTATTATCATTAATATAAAATACATCGTTGCGCACAGCCAGACCATGATAAAAGAGTATGGGGGACTAAAATCCACTAGTTAGGGAAAAGGGGGGATAAAAGTTAAAGAAAAGGGGCTAAGCTAGGGATCTTAAGCCAAAAAGGAATATTATATTAATATTCCTTAAAGTGTAAAGTATGGATAATTATTTTATCCTAAGTTCTAAGGATGGGGACAAGTGGGCCAAAGTAGCTCCCAACATGACAAGTGTCAAGTTGGGAACATGCATACATATAGTTTGGACTTAGTTCATTTTCCCATCATTCAGTCATCGATTCATTCATTCCATGATCATTCACTCACTTAGTTAGTTGTCCTTCGTACCCTCCTATCACTGCACCTGAACCTGTATCCATACCCATACCTGTTTGTGTACTTGGTTAGCTTGGGAGCTGGACTGAAGAAGTGGGTTGTTAGGCCCATGGGATATTGAAGAGGCGAGTTGTTAGGCCCATGGAATATTGAAGAGGTGGGTTGTCAGGCCCGTGAGAAATCTCTCAAGGTGAGAGAATTGTTGGGAATTTATTTTCGAAGGTGCTAAGCTACAAATATAGGGCTCTAAGACTTCATGTCCTGCTAGTTGTTGAAGCCCAAAAAGGAAGTGGGGTAGACGAGGGACTGTTGAGTAGAGAAGGGGCACACTTCCTAGGGTGGGAGAGACATGTGGGGAATGAGGGACTGCAGGCTATTAGTTTGAGTTGGGACCTGTGACAGAGTCTTTCCTATTGTCTATGATACATCATCCTCATCAGGAATCCCTTTACCCGGGTGGAGTTTAGTCCCAGCTCAGGGGTGAACCACTGTTGAGAGTGATGAGAAATGTGGTCTAAGTCTGGGAGGATCGTGGAAGGTMTTCACGCAGTTGGTGATATTATTACCAAGATAAGTGTCAATTATGTGATAAATTACATGCTGCATTGTTATTTACGTGTTTATTTTTATGGGTTTATCCTATGTGTGTGGTTTATAACTGTCTTTATATTTATGGGTATTTCCTGTATATATTGCATGTGTATGTTTAMTTTTATTTTAATATGACTCTGTGCATTTAAATAATGTATTTTTCTATTTACATTTTATATATAAAGTTCCGCAAGAGTTCTGTGTGTATATATTTTGATTGCATTCAGTTCGGAAATTTTATGTGGCATAGCTCAGTTGGATGTTGGGTATGTTACAATATGTTGATCAGAGTATGAAAGGTTTTCTAGAGTATCATGGCTCGACATTTCAATATTTGATTACCAAGTAAGTACCGAACCTGCCACTGGTTCCTCAGTTTTGGCCGATACCTTTCTAGCTGATGAGAAACAAACGAAAGTCGAGCCATCGGGACATGTGGAAGAGGTTCAGTAGCCTAGCCTAGAACAAATATACACAGTCGGGAGCATGGGAAATACTCTAACTTGGGGAGAAACAAAATGCATGAACCTGTTGATGAGGTCCCCGATATACAAGCAATCACCTACGAACGAAAGAGAAAATCCATCATGAAGAGAACCACTAAGAAGAGGAGGCTTACATTGGATAGTTCAATTCTCATCACCATAGAGGAAAAGTTGATCAACACAGAACATGCCAAGATGTCTGAACTTATTGGCGTAGGGATGGCTATCACAGATGCCACCTTAGATAGAGAAAGAAGAGATGAAAAGGAGTTGGTCATTGCACTAAAGGAGTTGGAGCATCTGCGCCATTTGGAAAAATACTATCAGGAATCCACACAAGCCACAATGTTTTTGAGAAGTGATTTCCAAGATGCCTATGAAAAATTCATGAATGAACGACACCTTTTCATTGCAGGGATAGCCGACTTCCAAGAATACACCCTTATGGTGCTAGCAACATGCAAGGATGTGGAAAGATGGTATGAGAAGACTCACCAAGCAATGGAAACAAATGATTACATCAACGTGGTTCAAAAGGGTCGAGATGTCGAAGAGCATGACATTCGGGTGTTGAGGGACAATAGCATAGATCGGATCAAGAAAGTGGTCGAGTACTGGGTGAAAATGGCCCAGGAACCTCATCAAAAGATTGAAGAAAAATGGCTTGATTGTGAAAGGAGCTGGGTAAACATTAATTGGGAGATGAAAGACATCAACCTCCCAAAATTTGGCTCACTCGGGGAATTTTTCAAATTTCATGACATTGTCAAGTGACATGTAGAACAAGAGTCGAAATGGACTGCAGAGATACCAAAGGTGGAAAGAATGGCACCAGGTAAAGTAAAAAAGTTTATGGAGCACCCGATCAAGCCTCAATCAATAGTTAAGTGTCAAAATAGTCAAGTATCGGGAACATGTAGTAGAAGTAAAAGAAATATGTTCATCCCCAATGGACCAACACAGATTATCGTATGCTAACACATGCGAGGAACTTTTCATCAAATGGTCAGAATATGAGAAGAGTCATCCACTTCGATGAAACTATTTGTTGATTCTTAGAAGACAGAGAGATGGAAGCACTATGTGGTGATGTTTGTTTTTACTTATATTTCACTTTTGATATCTATTTTCAGTTAATGATTCTTTATAAATAAGAGGATCGACCTTTTAGTAAAGGTCAATGGTTTTTTCAAATACCCTCATTTTTGGAATTGTAAAGAAATATTTCTAAACTACCTTAATTGAGAAGTCCTTTTTAGGGTCAGAGACAAAAAGGGAAAGCCTTTTGTCCCATCGTTCCTTTTAACGTTAATAAGGAAGCTCAAACTCCACCCAGGAGAGGACTCTTGTTGAATAGACCCCAAGGAAAACAAAAATAACAAGGTCCTAAAAAGGGAAGTGGATAGATAGAAGACATACAACGGATGATAAAGAAGTTGTCAAATGAAATCATAGACATGAAAAGAAGTGCAGGGGAAGGAAACCAAGGCCAAAGGCCCTACAAACCCTTTTTTAAAAGAAACCCACCATTCAAAAAAATTGAACCTTGCCCAACCAACTTAAACATCAACTTGGGAAATGTAGCATCCGTCTCTTTCTATACTTATCATCAAGAGAAACATTCTGAAAGAGACTGCCCACAATGGGTGCATGCCATGAATTTGATGGCCAATAAGTTCCTAGACGAAGTTTCCCTTACCAAAAAATCAAGTGGCTCAATGATGAATATTGTTGATCAAGAAGAAGTTGACCCGTTGGAAGAAACAACCATGCTACTGTTGGATCCTAACTTTCTAATGCCTTTTGATGATCTATTTGAGGTTCAAGAACCACTCGTTGAGGTTTTGTTTGTTCAAACTCGAAGTAGGGGTCAGTTGGTCTCAAATGAACTTATTGTTACCCAAACTTTGAGAGGAAAAAAAACATCCGATCACCCGAAATAACCTTTGTCTCCAAAATAAATCCTATAAACATCCACACATGAGAATCACCCAAGCTAGATTACAACGTAGTAGAATATTTAAAAATATTAAAGGAAAATTTATCGGTCATGGACATGTGTAGAATTCCCCAAAAAAATGACTTTCTTTTACATGCCTTGAAGTCAGTAGAAACTCCTATAACAAGCACTGACTAAGGGGAAAATCCATTCCCCAAAGATATAAAAAATAAACCAAATGTGAATTCTTTCTCTATAGATAAAAAGGAAAAGCCTTTTGTCCAACCGTTCCTTTTAACGTTTGAAGTCTTCAACATAAACCTCCATAATTGTTTAGTTGACTTAGGGTCATCCTCTAATGTTATGCCATTATCTATCTGTAAGAAATTAAACGCGGTCCCTCTCAAAAGTGATAAGCATGTGATACAACTGGACCTAACCCAGGTGAAAGTTATTGGAGAACTCAAGGATGTCATGATTAGAATGTCTACACACCCTAAATTTGTTCAAGTAATTAACATGATTGTAGTAGATATACTAGAAGCTTATGGACTTCTACTTAGTCGATATTGGTCTGAAAAGTTGAATGGATACTTTAGCATAGACTGGGATCACCTTTGGTTTCCATTAAAGGGACACAAAAACATGATTAGGATTGATAGGGAAAGATATCTAAAACATAATGTCCCTGATTTGGAGGCCTTCAATGAATGCTCGCCGACATATGTCCCCGTGCTAGGCAACTACTCCTACGATTTTGATTTCGACAATTTCTCCCCCTTCTCATCTGATGTACCTCTTACTCAGAACTCTGAAATGACTTTTCAAGTAAATTTACTGATATCGGTGGAAGAAAACCTCTCCTATCAAGAACCTATATTGAAAACATTAGAGAAAATAAGGGGAGAGGAGGAAGTTACTAGGCATGGAGAAGATGATGATTTTTTCTCAAAAGTTTGGACCTTGTACTTTGATGGGTCTAAGTCGCAGGAGGGGACAGGAGCGGGATGTATCGTCATTGATCGGAAGGGGAAATGAAATTTCCTATCCTACAGACTATAATTTGAATGCCGTAATATCACTACCGAGTATGAAAATTTATTGCAAGGGCTAAATAAATCCATAGACTTAAACGTTAAAAAACTAAAGTTTTTTGGAGACTCTGAAATTATCGTTAGGCAAGTATGAAATATGATACATTGCAACTCCCCCCACCTGAGGAATTATCAGCAGGAAGTGCATAGGCTAATAGAACATTTTGAAGCCTTCAACATTACAACAATCCCCAGAACAAAGAATACTCTTGCTGATTCCCTAGACACTGTTGCATCGAGGCCATCCCCTTTAAAAGACTATGAAGCCTCTCGATTCACTATGGAACTGCTCTACAAACCATTGGTGCTAAACAATATTTATAATTGGAAGGTCTTTGAAGGAGATGAATAGATCATAAACTTCTTAACCAATCAGGAAAATTTTAAACACCTGCATATTGAAGATGAAAGTATTCCAAGATAAACTGGTGGAAACCGATCCCCATGAACAAAGAGGTGAAACAAATCACTCGACTAACAAACCAAGGTTTCACACAATACCGAAAGGGGTAGCCAATATGGAGAACCTCTTTGACTTAATGGAAATATTTAAAGGGTCAGAAAACACAAAGGTAAGGAGCTCATGTCCCATGTATGATAATGTAAACCTAGGAACCCTGGAAAACCCTAAAAAAATAAATATAGGCAAGACAGTGTCTAAAGAAGAAAGGAAAGCCTATCTCAAAATTTTTAGATAATATCAAGAAGTTTTTGTGTGGTCCTACTGAGATCTGAAAATGTATGATACTCATATCATTCAACACACAATCCTATTAAAACCTGGAGTAAAACCCTTCCAATAGAAGCTCCAGAAGTACCACCCATATCTGGAACCCCTCATGTGTCAAGAGTTGAAGAAATTACTAGATGCTAAAATTATCTTTCAGGTTAGACACTCTTCCTGGGTAGTAAATTTGGTTCCTATGAGGAAAAAGTCTGGGGATATCTGCCTGTGTGTATTTAAGAAAAATCAACAGAGCATCAGAAAATGACAACTAATCTATCCCATTGATGGAGCAACTCTTGCAGACCATGTCTGGTTTTGAGATTTTCTCCCTATTGGATGGTTTTTCAAGTTACAACCAAGTTCTAGTTTTAGAGGAAGACCGATTGAAAACTACCTTCCGAACCAAGTGGGGAACGTTTGATTATAAACGCATTCCCTTTGGGTTAATCAATGCAGGGGAAACCTTCCAAAGGTCCATGGACGTAGCTTTTCAGGGACTAATCAACAAGTGTGTAGTAGTTTATTTGGATGACGTGACTGTGTATTCAAAGAATAGAGATGATCACATCCAACACCTAACCCATATTTTCAAAAGGTGTAGGAAATACGATGTATCTTTAAACACTAAGAGACCTATCTTTGGTGTCAAGGAAGGTAGACTACTAGGTCATATTATATCTCAAGAAGGAATTCACATAGACCCGGAACGAATTAAGGCAATAGCTTAGCTTCCCTTACCCCATAACAAAAAGGCTATGCAATCTTTCTTTTGGAAAATCAATTTTGTGAGGAAGTTCACCCTTGATTTTGCTGAAACCATCAAACCCTTACAAAAAATGATCCGCAAAGATGTTGAATTTAAGTGGGATGACAAACAAAAAATTTCTTTCAACAATATTAAGACTGCAATATCTCAAGCTCCAATGTTGCGAAGTCCTAATTTTAGCAAGGATTTTTTCCTCTATATTTTTTCCTTCGACCAATATTTGGCTGTAGTATTAACTCAAAATGGTGATGACAACAATGAGGTGTCGGTCTCATTTATGAGCACTACTCTCCAAGGGACTGAATTAAATTAAGGCAGTAAAAAATTTCAGATCTTACATCCTAAAAAACCACACCAAATTCATTGTGCCTCATCCTGCAATACGATCCCTATTCACTCAACAAGAGATGGGGGAAAGAAGAGGAAATTGGATGGAAGTTGTCCAAGAATTTTATCTAGATATAAAACCCACCAAACTGGTTAAGGGACAAGGATTATGTAAACTGATCACTGAAGCCCAAGACCAAGTTAATGAAGACTCTAGTTGGGAGAATGAATTGGCGTTATGGTGTAGTGAATATTTATATGTTCCCCCAAGACATGAGTCTTGGTATGGGAAACTAACTTATCTCATGCATCACGGGACATTCCCAGAAAAACTAAACCCTAAGGAAAGGAGATCTCTCAGACTAAAATCAACATAATATCGCCTCATAAATTTGGTTCTCTTCCACATGAATTATGATGGGGTACTTTTGAGATGTCTCGAGTGAGAAGATGTAGAGAAGGATCTGCAGGAGCTCCATGATTGTCCCACAGGAAGATAATTTGTAGGGAATACCACCATTCACAAGATATTGAGAGCCAACTATTATTGGCCCACTCTGTTTAGAGATGCTCACACATACGCTAGAAACTGTAAAACTTGTCAAATGAGTGCAGGGAGGGAAAAGAGAGCATCTGTCCCACTCCAACCTATGGCCATATCCAGAACATTCAAGACATGGGGGTTATATGTCATAGGAGAGATTACCCCAAGTTCTTTAAAATATCATAGATACATACTAATCGCTACGGACTATTTCACGAAATGGGAATAAGCCATCCCTTTGATTCATGTAAACGAAAAGGTGGTAATCCAATTCATAGAACAACAATTGATCACAAGGTTTGGTATTCCTTCCTTTCTTGTTTTTGACAATGAAACTTAATTTTATTACACCGCATTAACAGATTTTTCTCTAGACAAATGAATCATAATCAGATACTCTGCAAACTACTATCCACAGGGGAATGGAGTGGAAGAATCAACCAATAAGAACCTAGTGAGGATATTGAAGAAAACAATTGCAGACAATCATAGGAATTGGCATAGTTCACTTCATAATGCCTTATGGACCAATAGAGTAACACCTAAGGAAGCTATAGGGAACTCCCCATACTTTTTGGTATACGAACAAGAATCCATTCTCCCAAATGTGCTATACCTTCCATCTCTTCAGCTTTCTTAGGGATATAGAGGAAAACCCTCATCGATTATTCAAAAAAGGATTGATACCCTCCTCATGGTGGATGAAGAAAGAGAGAAAGAAAAAACAAAGTTCGTCGCTCATCAACAGATAGTTAAAAGGTGGTTTGACAAGCACAAGGCCAAAGAGAAGAATTTTGAAGTAGGAGACTTAGTCCCGAAATGGGATAGGGAAAATTAAACAAAGGGAAAACATTCAAAGTTTCAGAATCTATGGCTCAGACCTTTTCAGGTAGCCAAGAAACTTGGGGCAGTTGCAAAATATGAGGGGGGAACTTGAAGCCCTCCCGGTGAATGGAAAATCCCTAAAACAATATTTCTGTTTAAAAAAAAACATAAAAAAAATGTGTGTGTTTTTGTGTTATTTAATTTTGTAGGTGTTAGGCAGGCTGATTGCAGAGTCCTTTATTTTTGTGTTTCTTTTGTGTAGTATTTTTGTGTAATAAAGTTGAGTTACTAAAATAATTGTTTGACCTTAATCAATACGGTGTAGAAAACTATGTTCTTGACTCATTCTTACATGCAACACAAGAAACGCTGGGCGAACTGTTGTTGTCTTAAAGGAGTTTTGTATCTAAATTTTTAAAATAAACAACCTTGGAAAGTGATGAAGTGTCCTCCTGGTGGTTTGGTAAAAACTAAGGGAAATATGGTAAGCTAGAAAGGACCACATGTACCTCAAGACAGAGCTTAAAATATTTTCACTTTAACCATCTCATCATGTAGATAACAGACGTCCTCCTCTCCCACTCGCGTAGGGCATCTCTGCCAAAAATTAAATCAATTATATCAAATGAGCATGAGGTAGGAGAGGGTATGCAGATAAATCCGTCAGGGTTATGGATGCTTGCTGGCAACGGAGCAAGGTCTGAGACATTGGGGTGACTCCGTCGGGGCCATGGACACTCGTTGACAGTGGAACAACACCACAAAAAATGAATGATGATAACTAAAGGGCCTGGTGCCAATGAATGCTTTGCTCAGTTTTTTTCAAAAGGGGGCATGGGTCATGGTCAAAAGGAACGAAGGTTGAATAAAGGTTGAAACCCCATAGGTGGGCCTAGATTCATGAACCAGAGGAATTTCAAACACAAGGATAGAGGAGGCTCTGATAAAACAAAACCAGTTAAGTTCTTAACTAGATTCTGCATCAACTAAGCCTGATGAAGTAACAAAGATTTTGATTTCGCCTAGTAAGTTGCCATTTTTTCATCCCTCGACACACCCTAAAATCCTTATGAAATTTTATCACTTTTTGGGTACCTCTTGTTTTCTTCATTGTCTAAATCGATTTCAATTTGGGGAATGGTTTATCTTTGTTTTGTTTTCATGACTCTTATCATCAAGTCAGGTTTGTTTGAACTTGTGAAACCTCATGTCTAAAATAAATTGACACCCGAATTAAGAATCGACAACTAAAACTACACCTTAAGCGCTTATGTTCAACATCGAAAAAAATTCAAGCAAGTAAAGGGACCACACAATTACAATAGTTTCTGATCACCGATCCCCATCGGCATGAACAGAAGGTGGATTTGGTTTGTGTAAGTTATTCACACAAAGCTTCAAGAGATAGCCGATCCCTTTCAGCATTGGAAAAATACGGGAAGGATAGACATTGATAAAGGACGTAAGGAAATCCTCGATAGCCGATGCCTGATCCGCATTATCGAGGTTGGGGAAATATAGAAAGGTTAAAAAAATATTTTTGTCGGTGAAAAACATATCGTCGATTGCCGATCCCCGATGCTCTTTTGGCATCAAGACTTTTTTGAGAGAGTCAATCCGAGAGCACTTGTGTAGGTTTATCGCCGATCACTGATCCTTGATACTTTTCAATGTTGGAAAGATTGGATTGGGTTCTAGAACGTATATCTTAACGAAAGTCTCGATTCTGACTAACATGAGTGTTGCACCCTTTTCGTCACCTTGGTGAGAAAATAAGAGGTGCTTGCATGCCCAGTTGGGTCTTGCTGAGCATGACAGCTGTAGAGGAAAGAGTTAGAGAAAGAAAGAACAAAACTATAAGCAAGAATTAAACTAATACAAACTAGAATTATAAGCATATGGATATAGAGATAACAAACACAAAAATACCAATATCACCAATGTTTTTAGGCTGATCTATTGATGAAATCAAAGCACCAAGAAGAAATAGGACTATGAATCCCTTCTTTCTCCAAGGGAGGCTCTTGGACCCTCACAAGCTTGCTCTCCTTACAACAAGAAAAATGAAAATGGTGATGAAAGAACTCCTTGCAAATCCACTCAATGGAGAGGTGGATTGCTCAATGAAATGGTGCCAAAGTGATCTTGTCAAGGATGGAGTCCTTAAAACAATATAGGCAGCATAACATTACATGAAATTCCTTGAGAAAATGAGGTGCATTCATGGCTTTTTATAGCATTGCATTGGGTTATTGTGTAACTCCTTTGTAGTGTGAAAAGAGGCCATTTAGGGCATTATTAGGTCTTTGACCAGCCCACCATTCGGATCCAACCCAGATTTGGAAGTCAAATCAGCTTGGGAACTGAACCATAAGTGGTTGGGAGGCCGACCACATTCATAAATGCATCGTTTAGCAGGTGCGCAGCTTTTTGCACTAACAGCTGCGCATCATGCGCTTATGCGTGCATTCTACGTTTCTGTTCCGTGCATGTGCGCGCGCGCCCAACTTCTGTAAAGCGCTCTTTAATTTTGCACTACTTTGTATAGTTTTTTGACCTTTTTGGAATGTTGTGAGATTAATTCAAGGCCATGAATGACTTCATTACTATTTGACGATGCTGAGTTCTTGTCGCCATGTGCGGATGAAATTTTAGTGATAACAGATGCCCCCTGATGGATGAGGTTAGGAGCATACATATAGCCGAAATCCATCAATGTTTCTTCTACTGAGAATGTTTTTGTAAGATAGAGCAATAGTGGGATCGTTTAGAGCGATCCGTTGGAGGAAAAAAGGAACTGGTAGGACCCGACCTTCTGTGAGGTGCGAAAAATAGAAAACTGTGTACAAACGAGGTGGGCATGCCCTGTGCTCGTTTTATGTAACTCTGAAAAAATATGACTGAAGTGTTGGTGTAGAAAACTGCAGTGCTCTCGGGGGTGGTGATGATAAAGGTAGAAGACAATTTTGTAGAGGAACATACTCTGAACAATAGGCAATGATCGCGGTACTAAGTATCGGTGATAATGCGGGCATTGATGGCCCGACCAAGTTCAGAGGTCTTCGGCAAATGATAGAAATAACTGCAATAGTCGCAAGGTAAGACCCACCATAACATGAGAAAGCGTTGGCTTTGAATGTTATGGGGGCCAACGACAGCAGGGAGCAATGGTGTTTCACCCTGTGCCATCCGAGATCTCTCATTGAAGGGAGAATGAGAATCAAGATACTGTCGCCCTTCTGGAAAATTGTGCTGATGTCGACAAAAGGGGAACGCGACTCCCAGAAGCAAAGGGCTTCGTGGAATCTACTGAGGTGAGGAAGTGGCAGAGGTACATGGACGAAGTCAAAAAGTGGGAAGACTCAAGACTGCCCTTGGTTGAAGGATGTATGATATAAAGAGTGGCCACAACCGTGTGACAAGGTCGAGTGTCAGGGGGACGACAAGACCGGTGATAAGTTGTGCCAGAGGTAGGACAAGGTGAACAAATTCAGAGGGTCGAGGTAAGTGACCTATGGAGTTCTCTGAAGATATGGACGATGCCGACAAGGGTAGATGATAAGTAATGCTCCAACCAAGGGTGGCATGGGTTGCGTGTGGACAAAAGGAAGCAAGTCGCCAACGGTGATGACAAAAGAAAATGTAATGACTAGAAATAAAGGCGTTTGTACAATAAATAACGAATAATTGGGGAGAAATGTACAAATACAGAAATGGGTGCCCCAATGTGATATGGGTGGCCCACGTAGGGCATAATGTTCTTGGAAAACTGATGAAGGGTGGGGGCCCCATTGGTGAGTTTCTGTATGAGGTAGGTGAAATGAAGATAGGTTCACAGATGGGCAAACTGATGGTGGATGAAATGAAGGGTTTATGATACTGCGGAGGTGCAGGTAAAAAATAGAACCGTAAAGAGATAATTTGGGAGTCCATATGGAAAGCTAGAAAAATGAGGAGAAGAAGTATGTGGTTGATTCGCAACATGATGAAAGACTATCAGGACTCCCATCCCTAAAGGGTAATGAAGAACAACATGAGTGTCAAAAAGTGGCAAAGGGTGCTATGAATGGGACAACTCATGTGGGTTAGAATGCTACCGGGTAACAGTACCGATGATGCAAATGGAGGTGTGGGTACTGCAGAACCGGGAATGGAGATCCTAGAGGTAAACATCAGAGGGTGTGACTGGAAATGAAAGTGCGATACAACGGGAAAGACTACATGCCAGTGCTGAGTATATACCTGAAGGGGTGATGCCGAGGGATGAGGAGCAAGTACCTGCACATATGAGAAACAAATACCCAAAGTGAACAATATCTAAAGAGAATCAAAGATATGAGCATGTATTAGATAAATGTGACAATGCACGTGCGTACCTGACCATGATATGAAAAAAGGCACCCCGGGGGCTCAGGATGAAAAGTGACCCAGGGACAGTTGTGATGTAGGTGGCGGGATGCTAATCTCGTGGCTGAAGACGGTTTGAAAAATGGACACCTTGGGCTCCCGGAATGGTGAGTGGAAGTTTGGCAAAAGGCCTATATATAGCTGTAGGGCCCACATTGCCACCTCATTTGTACCCACTGCAATAGTGACTGGACGAGCAATTTTCAGAGGAGATTTGGAGATTCGGGGAGGACGAGGCATCTGATCGACATTTTGCGAGTATTAGGTTAGTGGTCTGATCATCCTGCATAGAAATAGGTTTTCAATTTTTGGGCAGGGTTTGTATGGGGGGGTCGTATAGGGGTATTTAGGGAGAGTGGGCCCCCCATGCGTGGGCGACTCGGTGAGAGGCACGCATGAGTGCACACCTGGACACCAAATATATGCGCATGGATGCGCGAGAGGAAGAATTTAAGGCATGCCCGAAGGGTGCACCTGTGAGCTGAACAGGCACACATCAGTGCGCACCTGTGGGTTTGATAGGTGCGCACTTGTGCGCGTATGTATGGTGAACAGGCGCACGTAAGGGCGTGCCTATGAAGAAAACAGGTGCACACTGATGTGCCCTTGTGTAGTGTACAAGTGCGCATATATGCGTGCCTGTGTAATGAACAGGCGCGCATGTGTGTGCGCCTATGGGTAAAAAAACCGCGCCTAGGAGGCAAGGTTGAAGGGTAAAAAATGAGTCTTTTTGATGTTGTTGATGGTTGCATGAGCTGATATAGGACTCTGTGTTGTCTGCAGGTGGACCGTGGTGACGATGCCAGTGCGGTGGCGAGAGCGAGACTGGGCCCAGTTGTGAGATGTCGTGGCTATTGAGGGGCCTGACGTGCATGCGACTTTGGCAACCTGTGGGTTGCTAAAGTTCTTTGAGTGCCCGTTGATACGGGCATAGGAGTATTTATTGCAGTTCCTGATCCAGATGTGGAGTCCGGAGATGCACTGCTTCCTTGTGCGAGGAGAGCAGATCCCCTTCACTGCGGTGGAGGATATTTATTTTCTGACTGGGCTCTCCTTTCGGGGAACGCCCCTACTGGCAGAGCCTGTGCTGCCTAGGGATACAGCCCTTGTCATGATTGGCCAATGATATTGCTCAGGTCGGGACTTTATGTCTGGGACTGTGGTGAGTATAGGGGTGATAAATTCCCTGGCGCATCGGTGTATAGCAGCGATGATTGTGCGGATATATGGGTCGCTGGCGACCCAGTGGATTAGTGGTGGATAGCTTTTGGTGCTGGAGAGAGTGGTGGCCGGTGAGCGGTTCACTTGGGGGTTGAGGCTGCACGCACGGATGGTAGTGCAGTTGGACCACTGTCGGTCCATAGGTGCAGGAGAGTTTGCATTTGGGTCTATCCTAGTGGCATGGTTCTTAGAGAGGGTGCCGATGTTGCGCCCGAGGGTTTTACTGGAGATGCCGGGGGCACGAGAGCTGCAATTGAGGCGGTGGTCGACCATTTTTCTTCGTCACGGTGGTGGCGAAGGTGGCCACTTCTTTTCAGCAGAGGCGGCAAGGATATGGCGGCAGATGCCATAGGTGATACTTCAGTACCGCTATGCAGGGGTGGACTTCCGGGGTAACCCGGACATGGTGCTACCTCCAGGGGAGGCTTTTGACCATCGAGGTATGTTTAATGTGTTGGTATGTTTTTGATTTATGTTGTCTTTTGAGATATCAGTTCATATGTATATGATATAGACGTTGATACTATCTGTTGTTGTTTTTTTCATGTGCAGATGTGGCATCTTGCGGGCGTGAGGTAGAGATGCAGAGAGCGCTAGCCCGTCGAGAGCCGAAGAGACTACCACAGGGAGAGAGGCATCAGTGGGAGGGTGCTGCGGGGCGACCAGCTGAGCTAGAGCAGGAAGCGAGGAGGTGCTGGTACGATGACCTTGGTGCGGGGCCATCACATGCTCCTCCGACAGCACCCGGAGTCGATTTTGATGACATATGCCATCGTCTGGAGACGGTGCTACAGGATGTGCCTGAGAGCATGTGGATGCGCATCCAGGATGAGAGTTTCCTGGAGCAGTGTGTGGGGGTGCCGCCACCATGGCGGGCCATAGTGTGGCGAGCAGCAGTGCTTGCTGCTATGACTAGTGGACGTCTGTCGTCGGGGCAGGAGGGTCCTGTGGGTGGTCCACCACCACTTGGGGTAGGTGGTGGTGGGCCACCACCTCCTCCTGAGGGAGGAGCAGGTGGTGGTGTGATAGAGGCACCATGAGTGGTGTATGATGTATATCGTTTTTGTTGTATTTAGGCTGGTGAGCCAATTTTTGGTACCGAGGTGCTGCATTGGCCTGCAGATACATGTATTTTTGTATGTAAACATTCGGATGGCCTGATGGGACTTTATATATATATGAGTATAGATATTTTGAGATCCTGATGTTTGTCTACATGTTTTTTTTGATGTTTTTTGATGGTGTCTATTTTATATATATGCTGTGATAGGATTTGTGAGATGATTATGTATGTGTAGCTTGATGTGATATATGCCAATCTAACACCATGTTAGCTATTTGATTTTTTGTTTGATTCAATTGTCTTGGAATGTGTGTAAATGTAATGGAATCAAAATGTAGAGATAACAATCTAACCTGCAGGTATTTGCGAAAGAGGCACGGATCGTGTACACGGTATACGTTGTTGAGCTAGAGAACGACTAGTTGAGAGTCGAGGAAGACGCTAAGGTGATGAATATAATGATGTTGGGCATCGGCCAGGAGGCCAATGACAACAGTGTATTCAGCTTGGTTGTTGGTTGCTGGCCCCAAACATATGCCGCCTGAATGGAGCATTTCATGTGAGGGGGTGTAGAGAGCCCAAGCAGCCGAAGCAAGATTTTGTGTCCAACAGCTGGCACCGTCGGCGTAACCAATGTGGTAGGATGGTGGAGGAATCATCTGTCAATAGCACAAAGGATAGTTTAGATGAGAGGGGGGGAAGAAAAAGATTAAAAACTCTAGAAAAAGAAATAACCTAAAGTAGAATGAATACGTTTAAGCATAAAATTTCTTGAGATACAACCCATTGACGGGTTCTTTGAGAGAGAGGCCTTCGGGAGAGGCCAGGATATATGCGCCTTTGGTGAGGCAATGTTGGATAATGTAAGGGCCATGCCAAAGTGATTAGAATTTTCCATGTCCAAACGTATCATGAGCGATATCATAAGCCAGGACGAGGTCACCTTCGCGGAATGATCGAAGGTTGACATGGTGATCAAAGGTAGCTTTGGATAATTTTTTAGCTGCCTCGTTGTTTTGTAAGGAAGATCAACGATCTTCATCCAGAGACTCCAAGTTCAGCAAGTGCTGCTCCATTGGAGCAGTGTCAGGTAATATCTCAATTGCAGTGCGTAAGGTGGGAATTTCGCACTCGATGGGAAGAGTTGCCTCGATCCCATGGACTTAATGGAATGGTGTGAAACCAATAGCAGTTTTCACAGCCGTTCGATAAGCCCATAGCGCAGAAAATAACATATGATGCGAATTGGTTTTATGTTTATTAACCGTGCGCTGTAACATGGTCTTGAGGACTTTGTTCACTACCTTGACCTGTCCGTTTGACTGAGGGTAATATGGTGAGGAAAACTCATGAGAGAAGCCTAACCGAGAGGAGAGTTCGACGAAGATCTCATTCTCGAAGTGTTTCCCATGGTCGAAAACGAGTTGGAGGGGTACTCCAAAGTAGGATATGACGTGGTTAATGAAAAAACGCGCTGCAGTGTCAACGGTGTTGTTGAAAGTGGGCATAGCTTTGACCCATTTGGTGAAGTAATCAATGGCGACAACAATGTATTTGTGACCATTGCTAGAGGGGGGATTACAAGTCATAAAGTCGATGCCCCATTTACAAAAAGGGCCGGTATTAATGACAGGGTGAAGAAGGGCAGGGGGAGCTCGGGCTTTGTTGGCATAAAGCTGACATTGCTCACATCGTTTCATGGCATGAATGCAATCATGAAACAAGGTAGGCCAAAATTAACTGGCACGGATAATATTTTGAGCCGTGGATATACCCGAAAGATGGCCCCCACATGCACCACTGTGGCAGTCGTTTAAGACTCTGTCAGCCTCATCAATAGTCAGGCATCGACGGAGAATGGTGTCGACGCCCCACCGGTATAGGATGTCTCTGATGAGGAGATAGCGGGGGGCTTGATGGCGAATACGTCGATGATCATCTCGCGAAAGGTGGTTACCGAACTTTTGATTTCGTAGGTAGAAGAGAAGATTGCCATACCAAGGATCATCCGAAGTGATGTAAAAGAGATGTTTGTCAGGGAAGTCGGTATTGACGGGGGCACTGGTGGTGTCAGAGGGGAGGGCCGTGACAAGTTTGGCGAGAATGAGGGCCTTCTTACTCTTAGGTGTTGAGAACTCGAGATTGTACTCCTGAAGGATAAAAATCCATCGAGCGAATTTGCCATTAACTTGCCGACGACTGAGCAAGTACTGCATAGGGTTGGAATCTGCAACGACCTTTGTGGTGCGAAGTAGAATATAATGGCGCATTTTCTGGACTGCAAGGACAACTGTAAGAGCAATTTTTTATTCGTGTTTATACTTCAAGGGTGGTCCTAAGAGGTTTTTACTAACATAGTAAATGACGTGTTCACGATTGTCATCTCCGAGCTGGACGAGGACACTGGCTACTGATACAGCTAATGCTGATACGTAGAGGATGTAGTCACGATTATAATCAGGTGCACTAATTAAAGGTGCATTGGAAAGTGCTTCTTTAAGATCGTCAAAGGACTGTTGGGCATGGTCGTCCCAGTGAAAAGGGATGTCGTGACGTAGTAAGCGGAGGAAACCGTGTGCACGTATGGTGTAATTAGGAACAAAGCATCTGAGAAAGTTAGCTTTTCCCTGTAGACTCTGAAGTTGCCGTAAATTCTGAGGAGGTGGAATTTATAGCTTTGACTTTGAGGGGGTCCACGGTAATACTGCTTTGGGAAACAATAAAACCAAGGAGGTTCCCGGCGGTGACACAGAACACACACTTGAGAGGATTCAAGCGGATGTTGTACTGACGACACCGTTGAAAGATGATTCGTAAATCATCGAGATGCTGGGTGCGTTTCTTGGATCGAGCTGTGAGGTCGTCCAAGTAGGCCAGGATGATTTTAGCCAGATCATGGAAGATGTATGTCATCGCCCGCTGGAAAGTTGCACCGGCATTCTTTAAGCCGAAAGGCATGACACGATATGCAAAGGTACCCCATGGGGTAGTGAATGCGGTTTTATACTGATTGGCTGGGTGGATTTGAATTTGGTTATAGCCAGAGAATCTATCCATAAAGGAGAGAGCCTCATGGCCAGCGCAGTCGTCGATAATTTGATCGATGAAAGGTGTTGGAAAGTTGTCTTTGGGACATGCGTTATTGAGAACATGAAAGTCTGTGCAAACACGAATAGTGCCCTGTTTTTTGTCGACGGGTACAGGGTTGGAAACCCATGAAGTGTAAGCGATGGGGTAAATAAACCCGATAGTGCGTAATTTGTCAATTTCAGCTTTGATATCCGCGGCTTTGGATGGTTGTAATGGTCGCTATTTTTGGCAAACTCATGTGATGTCGGGCCAGGTATCGATGCGATGTTCAACAATAGAGGGATCGAGGCCAGACATTTCCTTGTATGACCAGGCGAAAATATCCCTATATTCCTGGAAGAGGGCTTTATATGCGGTGATTTCCTGAGGAGTGCAAGCAAATCCAATGGTGATTTCTTTGATGATGCCATTTTTAATGGAAATGTCGATTTTGATGGTGGGGGAAATGTTGGCAATGTTGCCTTCTTCAAATGCATCAGGGGCAGAAAAGGGATTTTTGAACCAATTGATAGGCTCGGATGGGATAAAATATTTGGTTTCGATTGTGTAAATGGGGTTTTGGTGAGGAGGCATGAGGGCTTCCTGTGGAGACAAGAGTGCATGGTGATGTAGCGCATCCCAGGGAGAATCTGGGTGGTTTAGCTCTTGGAGTATTTCCTCGTCGCATTGGAAACGCCGAGAATACAAGGGGTCATGAGGAGTGATCTTGGTGACAGTGTGGTTGCCTCCTGATGGAGAAGCAGAGGGAGCAATGCTAGGAGATGGTGAGGGTTCACTCAACATAAACCATATATTGAAGTACTAAGGGGTACCCGTGGTGGTTGGGTGGAGAGTGTCCATATGGGAATGAATAGGAGAGTTGGGGGGGTTGCGGGGTAAATCCTCAGAGACGTCGTTTAAGAACCATGGAGGCATTGGGAGTGCCTCGGGCTCGGGAGAAATGACATGAAGATCCTCTAGTGACGAGGTAAGGTCAATTATCGCCTCTAAGGGTTGGTGAAGTGGGGCCAATTGACATTGCCTGTATGCAAGGATCATAGGACACTGGTATGTAAAATGAGCTAATGAATCGCAGAGAGAGCAAGGGCATCTCATTCGTTCATTGACTAAAGTGGTGACATAGCGAATGTCAGTGATATTTGAAGAGGACGTAGCAGGGCATGGGTTGTTCTGGAAGTTCTGGCGTACAACCACTAATGTTTGCTGAAAGCACGACAGTGCTGGGCAATGATGGGTGTAATGGCCATACTCTGAACATATAGCACAAGAATATTTGGTCCTCAACCCTTTACTACTGGAAGGTTGGGTGGTAGTGGGGGGACTAGCAGTAGTGGCAGGTGTTGTGGGAGTTTGATTGAGGGGGATCAAATTCCGTAATTTAGGTAGTGATGGACAATTGTTTGTTTGGTGGCCCTCTTTCTCACATAGTGCGTAAGGTGGTGGGATGCGTGGAGGAAGTGGAGCAGTGGGCTCTTTCTTATTTCTCCTAACCCTAGCTGTAGTCGGGACGTTAGTGAGTGGGGGGGTGATGGGGGTAAGGACAGGAATCGTCATGGGAAGTCCTTCTTGTGGGGGAAGGGATGGTCAAGGGGCCATCTCTGGTGGGTGTAAATACCAAACTGGGATTGCTAACACCATATTTGGTAGTGTGAGCGTTGTGGCTACCTGAAAATCTTCGATACCTAGGGGAGGGTAAAAGAAGGGAATTTGGGTGAGGGGTTGGGGGAGTGTCTCCCAGATGGGATTATTCCCTTGAGGGGATGTGGATTCGTGGACTGTTGAGATCGACGAGTGTGCAGGAGGCTCCGACGGGAGTGGTTCTGCGACTATTAAGACGTCAGGAATGACTGAAGCCTCCTGAGGAGGAAGAGAAACCTCCGTGTGAGTTCCATTAGATGAGATGACGCATACTTGATTAGCAGGGTGAAGGAGTGGTGGTGCTCCATGGTACGTCCCTAACAAGGATGGATCTTTGAAAATCCCAGGCCCCATCTCTACTAGTGGATATGCGTCTTGGTTGGTGTGGATGAGAGGAAGAATGTTATCGAGGTTGGCAGATGGGTTAGGCTCATAATGTGAGACTTGGTCGATGGTCACGATCTTCCCATTGTGGGGGAACATCATTGTCCGAAAGACGGAAGAGGCCACTACCTTCATAGCGTACATGTAGCTACACCCGAACATGATATCATAATCGAGCGGGGCGTCGATAACTTCGATATCAATGAGAATAGTCTTTCCCCTGAGTTCAACGGGGACATTTTGGAAGAGCCCTTCAGGAGAGGATGGTCGTCCGTCATAAGCTCGTAATGTGATGGCAGAGGGTATGAGTTTCGAGGAACCAAGTTTTTGCCATACTTTTTTGGACATGATGCACGTAGATGCACCTTCATTGATGATACACCGATGAACTGTGATGTTCTGTATTTTCACTGGTATTTGAAAAGCGATCAAGGCGGGAAGATGAGGTTCTCCACTATCAAGATAAAAGGTGATGAGTCGAGTATCTACGGGGTCGATTTCCCCCAAGGTGGAAATTAGTGATTTCCGCTGCATAGGAAAAGTCTGGAGGACTTTGAAGACTGACATGGCAGCAGGGGATTGTGCTAAGTCGTCTACCAAGCTATAGTTATGAGCTGCCCTAGCCTGGGGGTTGTGGACATTCTTGCGCAAGGGGATGCGAGGGATGTGTAGTGGTGGTTTGGTGAAAGGGCGAGGGATCACTAACGGGGGTCCTGTTAGTGTAGGGTTTGTCTCTGGAGAGATGGGAGTAGACTCAGCGGGTGTATGATACTGACGATTACGCGTTTGCAGAAGGATTTCTTCCTCACTAGTGAGGAGAATTGTATGCTCTGTTGGATTATTGGGGTTGTGGTATTGTCCCACCTGAGGTGGGGGATGCTATGTGTCCTGTTGGGTGTTTATCACACCTTGATGTGGGATAGGATTTTGCAGCACAACAGGAGGGGGTTGTTGCACGTATTGTTGTGGTGCCTGTTGAGTGGCAGTTTGTGCAGGAGAATGGGGAAGACTACCCGAGTCTTTCAACCATTTGAAATCAGCGATCTGGGGTCAATGGTCAGTGTAATGACCAAACTCACCACAAAGAGCATAAGGGAAGATGGTTTTAACATTATTTCACCCTTGGCATTTGTTGTTATTGCCCCCTTGGGGGTTTTGGTTCCCTTGGTTCTGGTTGCCCCTAGTGGGTTGGTGCTGTGGGGGTTGATTCCCGCCTTGACCTGGGTTGTTGTTATTCCTGTTCCATCCTTTCTTCTTGGCATTGTTCGATGGATGAGTGGGGTTGGATGTATTCAACTGTTCAAAACTTTGGTATTGTTGAGCAGCAGAAGGTTGAACAAAATTTACCCCCGCATGTGGATGTGGGGGAGCCATGGGTTGTGGAGGACCTGGAAATGGGAAGTATGGATTTTGTGGTGGAACCGATCCATAAGGTACATAGGAAGGTGTAGTGCTTTCACTAGTACTATAAGCTAATGTTGAGGGAGTACCACTATTTGTGGGAATAGGTGGATGTATGGGAGGTGTCGGTGGTGGTCCACTAATGGGTGGAGGTATAGCAATAGGGTAAGGCTGTTGATAAGGGGGTGGCGGGTAATAAGGAGTGCCCACATATGCTGGCGGGTATTGAGGTGTTCCATACATTGGTGGTGGTTGGGGTTGTGGACCATGGTGTGTGGTGGCACCTATTAGTCCGTCTGCTGAGTGAGACATCCCAGGTTTATCTTGGCCAAATGGCACAGGTTTTGGAAGATCAAGAAGTACTGTGTATAAGTACCCTGAATGTGCATATATGAGGTCATACTGTTGGGCCTTACTGATTGCTTCCTCTTCGGATTGAGGAAAGGTGGAAGCTACATCCTTACCAAGGAGAGAGACAAGTGATCTAAGAAACCAGTCGAGACATTGTTGCTTGGTGGTTTCTGCTTTCCACAAACTACGACGCCTACGCCACTCATGAATGTGGTCAGTGATGTGTGTGGTTGAGGTTTGTTTGAAGTTAGACAGTAGTTCTAGACCATTGTCATGGCGGATGGGTAATTGGAATAAGGTCAAGAATTCTTTGGCCAATGACTCAAAGGTCGCATGGGACCCTAATTTTTCTTCGACATACCATTTGGTTGATGGGCCAGTGAGTGTGCGTTGAAATAATCGTAGTCTGATGGAATCGCCCATAATGCTATTGGAAGAGCACCATAAATGAAAGTTCATGACATGGTTGGTGGGGTCATCCCCTGCCTTTCCTTCAAACTTTGGTATGTCTGAAGGAAGTTTTGTTGGCATTGCAGTCCATGTGGCGTCATGCAATATAGGATCATTGGTGAGTTTGGTGAGATCCAGTATGTTGAGAGAGGCCAAATATGGCATCTATAGTGGGGGGGGAGGGTTAGTTCCGTCCATGGTGTGTTGTGAACCTGACCCTTGATGGGGACAAGGTGGGTTGGTTCTCCCTCCTTGAGAGGAAGTGGGTCCCCTGCTTCTGTGTATAGGAGAGCGAGTGAATGGATGACTTTTGGAAGTAGACCCAAGTAATGTAGAACTAAGCAGAGCTAATCCTAAGATAGTAGCACTCACAGGAGTGTGTGAAGGAGGTACCAATGAGTGGGTACGACCAGATACTCCCCAGAAGATAGGACAGAGGTTTAGCAAGCGTCGTGAACGACGGGGGTTCTGTGGTTCCCCTATGATGTCAGACTAGTTGTGTGAATGTGCGTAAAAAAGTGGTGAGAGAAATATAGAAACCTGAGTCTTTGCGTTGAATGTTTACACAATATATATATCCAAATCAAACTGTAATCATATTTGCATCATACATAACATGAGAAAGAAACATATATGTGGGTAAGTGGGTTTTGTCCGCGTGGGGGAATCAAAAGAAAGAAAATGCTTGTGTCCTAGAAGACGTAACGTCCTTCCTCTCAAATAGCACTGGACCTTCCAATAGTACTCAATAGTGGGGTCTAAAGTCACCAGAAGAGAAACTAGTGAAGGATGAAATAATTGGTTATAATGAGGGGTAAAGGGGGCATATCCCGAAAGAGCTGGTGATATTTCCCAATAGCCACACAAAATCCAATCAAGGTGCAATTGCAGCCCACAATTGCCACCTGGGTAGATGTCCTAAAGTTGGTCACTAGGTACCTCGGT
>JASDQU010103262.1:91510-108604 GCA_032191745.1 Picea mariana | reverse complement strand
GAAAGAGCTGGTGATATTTCCCAATAGCCACACAAAATCCAATCAAGGTGCAATTGCAGCCCACAATTGCCACCTGGGTAGATGTCCTAAAGTTGGTCACTAGGTACCTCGGTCAAAGTGCAACATTTAGATTTTTAGCCTAAGAAATGGGTCACGGGCTGGATCCCGTCCAAGAGGTGGGTGCCTCAAGGGGGGACACACAAAACAACCAGACCTCGGCCTTCAACCCTTCACGGGTATCTCCCTGCCTTATGGTGATTGGAACACTTGACTTGGAGATTTTAAGTTCCCTATTTGACAACCTCTATGTTTTGACAATGTGAGAACCAGATAACGGGGAGTTATTTGGATGCCTATCCCCGAAATCCTACCTAGACTAAAAAGTTTCTTTTGGCACCTCCTGTGGAGGAAAACTTAGTGAGTTTTTAGAAAGATTTTAGATGCAATTGTTTTGGGAGGTTGGGGGTGCAAATCAACCTTGTTGATTAAAAATGGGAGTGGATAGTCTCGTCAAGAAAAGATGGGGTATTTTCGGAATCCCTTTGGAGGAAACTTACTTTGACCTCCACGTTCCGAGAAGAATCTATGTGAGTGAGAAGTGACTTTTGTGTGTGAGTGAAAGTGTGCCAATTTTAGTGAATTAGATGTCACATTGCTGCATGTGGACTTCACTTGGTCCTTACAAGAGTTTGATTACCTAATTAACTAAGTGCCTTTGGTACAACCTTGCGTAATTCAAAAGCCTTAGGAAGCTAGCATTTGGACATGTGGGTTCATTACTATCCTTTAACTCCCTACTGTGATGTAATCTAGAAAAGCTTGAAACTATCCTAGATTGAACATGTGGGCATGTATGGGCCCGTTACAAACCTTTAAACTTCCCTAGTGTTTTGATTTAAGAAAGCAAAAATTCAAACACTATCCTATCTTTGTGACATGTGGGCATGTATGAGCCCGTTACAATATTAAGATATGTTTGAAAAAGAAAACTAAGAGGGGTCCCAAGAAGGGTCGTTGTCCTCTCCTAAAGGTTTTGAACTTTTGTTAAGGGAGATGAAATTGTTTCCCAATCTTTTTCTGATTCTCAAGGTCGCTTGAAGGCGCGAGAGAAGAGCATACTAAGCGATTTGGTAATTCAACTTCTAGTCCCAATGTAATCTTTTAGATGTGATTAGAAATGATTACCACCTTATCTTTATAAGTCAAAACAAGCCATCCATGTGGCAAAAAGCAAAGAAGGGAAATTAATTTTATCCTCCTAAGTGCCTATGTGTGTTTGACTAACCCCTTTATATGATGAGGGGACTAAGTGTGGTGCAATGTTTAGAGCATGCTTGATATCATTTTTAAGAAGGCAAATGGCCTTCCCCACATCCCAACAACTTACAATGTGAAATTTTGATTAGATGCGCGGCCCCTAGTGCAGACAGAGCTGCACAGAGCATAGGCACGCGAATAGAGTTGAGTTAGAAAGTGCATGCGTGTAGAGAAAGGTTGTCACTTAAGCGCATGCGTGCACGATGTGCATCTGTGGGGTAAAATACCCACGTACCTGTGACAAGCGGCCGAGAAAGAAAAAACCGGGTGGATTTCTCTCAATTCTCCTTGGAATTGACTGGTTAGCAGGTCAGTTGAGGCCGGTTTGTGCACCTGCAAGTTAAACAAACTAAAAGAAGAGCAAAATAAACCCAAATGAGGTAGGAATTTGATACCAATCCCCAGCGGAGTCACCAATCTTTTGCACCCTTTTCGTCACCTTGGTACGTAAATAAGAGGTGCTTGCATGCCCAGTTGGGTCTTGCTGAGCATGACAGCTATAGAGGAAAGAGTTAGAGAAAGAAAGAACAAAACTATAAGAAAGAATTAAACTAATACAAACTAGAATTATAAGCATATGGATATAGAGATAACAAACACAAAAATACCAATATCACCAATGTTTTTAGGCTGATTTATTGATGAAATCAAAGCACCAAGAAGAAAGGGGACTATGAATCCGGGACTATGAATCCCTTCTTCCTCCAAGGGAAGGCTCTTGGACCCTCACAAGCTTGCTCTCCTTACAACAAGAAAAATGAAAATGGTGATGAAAGAACTCCTTGCAAATCCACTCAATGGAGAGGTGGATTGCTCAATGAAATGGTACCATAGTGATCTTGTCAAGGATGGAGTCCTTAAAACAATATAGGCAACATAACATTACATGAAATTCCTTGAGAAAATGAGGTGCATTCATGGCTTTTTATAGCATTGCATTGGGTTATTGTGTAACTCCTTTGTAGTGTGAAAAGAGGCCATTTAGGGCATTATTAGGTCTTTGACCAGCCCACCATCTGGATCCAGCCCAGATTTGGAAGTCAAATTAGCTTGGGAGCTGAACCATAAGTGGTTGGGAGGCCGACCACATTCATAAATGTGCCGTTTAGCACGTGCATGGATTTTTGCGCTAACATCCGTGCATCGTGCGCTTATGCGTGCATTCTACGTTTCTGTTCCGCGCATGTGCACGCGCTCCCAACTTCTGTAAAGCGCTCTTCAATTTTGCACTACTTTGTATAGTTTTTTGACCTTTTTGGAATGCTGTGAGATTAATTCAAGGCCATGAATGAATTCATTGTTGTTTGACGATGCTGAGTTCTTGTTGCCATGTGTGGACGAAATTTCAATGATAACAATGAGCATATGAAGTCACCGGTCTCGAATTTCACATGTTTTTATCACGTAAGGGATTCATACGACCTAGTATTGTCCCGAGTCATATTAAGGTTCACTGGGTCCTAATAATGCTTCCTAGTCATATTTTCCACATCAGATATGTATGACAAGATCGATCAGCATTGGAGATTTTACAAGAAGATATCAATGAAAAGTGTTTGAAGAAAAATCCTGACCCCCGGCTCACCAACTAGGCGAGATAAATTATGGGATGTTTCCGACATAAGATATGATTGGATTCTAACATTTAATAAACTAGTTAATGCTTCATCCCGCATTTGTTTCTACCTCATGCGCTGATTAAACAACCACAATTTGAAACCGTTGATAGGCTACATTACAACCCGCGCCCACGCTGTCATCCTGCGATGAATTTACTTTTAAACACCTTTGAAGATCTGGTATCATATTTAATGAAATTACACTCATAACCTGAATTAAATGGATGATGCAACAAGGTAAGTTCATCCCTATTTAAATATATAGAATGGTTTTGACCAAATTCATTCTACACACAAGTTCGAATTCCAGAGCGTCTGAAGGAGCAAAGTGAGTGTCTCAAGACTGTATTGATCCTCAGATTATCAAAACCAGGTTAAACAAGTTGTAGAGGTATGTGTTCAAGTTTGTCGAATTTGACGGTAGTGGTTTATATATGCATCTGATTTTCTTGCATAGTCTCTAAACTATGTTCTAGCTGCATGTAATATGTCTTCGCGAAAACCGACAACTAGATGCTAGCCGAGAGCACCCAAGATAAAAGAATTTGAAACAGGTGAAGTTTCTTCTCTAGGGATCGCAAGGCATTTGGAGTATGCTCCTGGGGCGGAACCTGTGATTAAAACATCAACAAAGAAAGATTTTGTCCAACCTATGGTCTTCAGTGATTTAAAAGAAAACACCTGATCCAAAGTAATTCTCCCATAGTGGGGGGACATTTTTAACATAATCAACCAGGAAGAATACCCAAAGTTTATCCCACATAGTGACCCAGACGTAAGAGCGCTCGATGACTGGGTGTTCCCCAACATCTGATGGTCATATTTACACATGGTGGCCAACAAAAACCTAGTTTTCCCTTGCATAGAGGTTCTGAAATGGTTGATCGACCATACAAATGGGAATAAGTGCTTGATCAATGATTAGAATGGTTGGTGTTTCATAGTTTTCCTCCCAACAGAATTTCATAATTACTACAAGCTCAGGGACCCTGAGTAGTGACTAAAAATAGACTTCGTGGTGAATTTCTAGGAATTCCATGACACCAACTGACTGATGGCCTCATAGTGGAAGGAATACAAGAAGTTTACCAACCGAAGCAATGGCTGGTATGGGATGGTTAACTTGAGGGATCCATACATCTATTTGATGGATCTCATCTGGTGACTATATGGAGAGAAGGATTGCTCCAAGTTTTCGGAAGCATGGATTCCCTTGGAATACATGGTGTCAATTTAAAAAAGTAGCTTCAACTGGGGAGTGATAATTTATAAAAAATTGAGCACCTGTGTACAATAGGCTCAGACGTCGAAAGAAGGGGAACACAAGATTCCCACATGTCCTCATACTTGCTCGATATTATTTGCGCAATGAATGTCTTTTTTGGCATGAATCTAAGATGACATGTTGCGGAGCTCCCTGTTCATGTTTATTTCATCATACTCTAGGAGAACATGTACAAAAAATCTTACAAATTCATCTACGATGAATTCATCGCTCATATTCATTTTATTAATTTTAAGAAGTAATTCCCAATATTATTCGCAACAACCAAGAAAATGGTAGCAAAGGTAGGCCACTGGTATTTAGACCAATGCTCAACCTATATTAGAGTGCTCGGGGCCACCAAAGTACCACATATCCTATCCGCTCATGTCCCAGACTGACTCGTTGTGGGAGAAATCTATATGCTGCAAGGCTATAGGCCACATTAGTCAAGGACAAGTAGCGAGCTTTCATACCCTACGGTTTCCATGTGGGGTTTTATCTGGTAAAGGACACTACTCAAGCCAAACAAGAAGGGTTGAGACAAATTGAATTCAGGTTCCCAACAATCCAATTCCATAAGCACAACCCTAAAGGCATGGTCCTCCAACATGCTTCACAAGTATCATCTTGTTGGCCATACGCTCATGATAAGTTTGAGGAAAAAAATTTCGCAGAGTGCAGCTAGGACTGGGATGAGGTAGTACAGAGAATATCCAACCCAGATATGACTAGGTTCAAGTCCATGAGCATGGATAAATAGGTGGAGACCATAGAGAAGTTGACTCAAGAGGCCCTCAAATCCAGGGAAGAAATCAGAGCGGTAGAGGCCATAGAGATACAAAGAAGGGGATTAATCTTACTAGAAGGTGCATAGAGAATCATTGATCAATTGAAAAATGACCTTGATCTGATAGAAATGATGGGGATTCCTACTGATGATCCAATCGAAATATGAGGAGAAACAACTTGCCTAGAGTCGATGCAACTTGAAGAAATCACCGAGTCAGAAAACCCTGAAGTTCCACCACCACAGATCATATCACCAAGGGAAATTTCAACCCAGCTTGAGGTAGAGAGGACATCAGGAAGAAAATGTGTACCAAATCCCTTGTTTGACCTGATAACCATATACAATGATGAGGAGAGTTTGGAGGTGTCCCTGGTGACTCCAGTGAAAATTACATAGGAGAAAGAACCTGAGGGAGAATCTACCCCAGGTTCCGATGCTCTAGTTCAGAGCCTCCCACAGAGCGAGCATGAGGTTGAAAGTGACTTAGACACTGAGATACTGAACATGCTGCGAACCCCAATGAATAACTCAAGGGATGATCTAGGACCAGGCGGCTAGAAAGAAGAAATTCCACAATAGGTAATCGACATTTCGACGACCGATTACCAAGTAAATACCAAACATGCCCCTGGTTCCTTAGTTTTGGTCGATACCATACTATCTGATGAGAAAAAAATGGAAGTCGAGCCATCGAGACATATGGAAGAGGTTTAGGAGCCCAACCTAGAACAGATATACAAAGTTGGGAGCCTAGGAAATACTCTAACTTGGGGTGAACAACAAATCCTTGAACCTATTGATGAGGTTGTTGATATGCAAGCAATTTCCTACGACCAAAAAATAAATTCCATCATGAAGAGAAACACTAAGAAGAGGAGGCTTATGTTGGATAGTTCGATTCTCATCACCACAGAGGAAAAGATAATTAGCACAGAACACGCCAAGATGTCTGAACTTATCAGTGTAGGGATGGCTATCACAGATGCCACCTTAGATAGAGAAAAAAGAGACAAAAAGGAGTTGGACGTTGTGTTAAAGGAGTTGGAGCATCTGCACCATTTGGAGAAATACTATCAGGAATCCACACAAGCCATTGTTTTTTTGAGAAGTGACTTCCAAGACGCCTATGAAAAATTCATGAATGAACGACACCTTTTCATTGCAGGGATACTCAACTTCCAAAAAGACACCCTTATGGCACTAGCAACCTGGAAGGACATGGAAATATGGTATGAGAAGGCTCACCAAGTAGTGGAACGAATTGATTACATCAACGCAGTTCAAAAGGGCTGAGATGCTGAAGTGAATGACATTCGGGTGATGAGGGATAGCATCATAGATCAGATCAGGAATGTGGTTGAATACTGGGTGAAAATGGCCCACGAACATCAGTGGGAGATTTAGGAAAAATGGGCCGATTACAAAAGGAGTTGGGTAAAGATTAATCCGGAGATGAAATACATCGACCTCCCAGAATTTGGCTCACCCGAGGACTTTGTTGACTTGCATGACATAGTTAAGAGACATGTAGAACAAGAATCAACATGGAATGTAGAGATAACAAAGGTGGTGAGCATGGCGCCAGGTCAAGTACAACAGTTCATGGAGCATTCAACCAAGGCTTGAGCAATATTGCAGTAGTTAAGTGTCAAAATAGTCAAGTATCGGGCATGGGTAGTAGAAGTAATATAAATCCTTTTGGCTCCGATGGACCAACACATACTCTCATATGCCAACACATGCGAGGAACTTTTCATCAAATGGTCAGAATATGATAAGAGTCATCCACTTCAATGAAACTATTTGATGATTCTTAGAAGACATAGAGATGGAAGAGCCATGTGGTGATGTTTTGTTTTACTTAGCTTTCACTTTTTATAGCTATTTTTAGTTAATGATTCATTATAAATAAGAGGATCGACATTTTAGTAAAGGTCGATGGTTTTTACAAAGACCCTTATTTTGTGAATTGTAAAGAACTATTTCTGAACTACCTTAATTGAGAAGTCTTGTTTAGGACTGGAGACAAACTTTTGTTTTTCATCAAAGGAGTGTGTGATTGGATTTGAGGAGGAATTAATTTCGAGTTTATTTCATGAATGGATGTTGTAATGAGTAAGAGTTTCTGAATCTATTGATAAGTTAGTTGTTTCAATATTTTTTGTAGTTCTTGTCTCTAATGATGAAAGAAAATTGTTGGGTTAATGTGTGATTAAGGCTAGAGCTAAGGAAACTATTTTTCTTGCATGTATGTTTTCTATCGATAATCGTATCTTAGTTAATAATTGAAAGAATAACAAGTTAATGTATTATTACTAGGCTTGTCACAGGTGTGAAAATATTTGTCTGCATGCTTGAGCATAAGGGTTATCCAAAGCTCAACCTTCTTCAATAGTTAATATTCCCCTTTTTTACCAGTTGGTTTATACCAGGACACTTCTTTTTATCAGATGCATGTAATAAAATAAAATACAAAAAAGAGAACGTTTAAACTGAAGGAGGAAATTTCACAAGAAGATATCCTGTCAATCACTACGTAAATCCCATTGATTATTTGGCTAGATCGAAAGATCTGAAGAACCATTCCATTATCAAACATTGCAGAGTTTAATTGGGCTTCAGTGGCAGGTTTGGTTTATGTTGTTGAGTTAAAGGGATTTAAGACCCTTCAACACATTCTTGGTACTCGTTGAGTCAATGCTTCCAACTCAGTTGTCGTGCCTCATCATGTTCAAGGGAAGTTTCACTTCAAACCATCCATTTGCAATAATTACCAGTTTCCATTTCCTATGTTAGTCCATACTCATTCAATTCACCATATTACATCAATTTCCTGTGTCAGTTCCATGTATATGAATGGTGATACATCAAGTCCCTTCTTCGAAGAGTATTTTCCTGCCAACTTCAACGCATTATCCAAGAATTAGACTTAGAAACCAATTAGTACCTTGGGAACTGCATGCCTCAATGGAAGGCCTCCTCACTTTTGATAGCAAGTTTACATCATTGAACTCTAATTGGATGATTGCACGAATGTTCAAGCTCAACTCATTTATTCACATTCACTAGAATGTACTAGGGAAACTTGGGATTCATTGACGTCATTGGTCACTTTCCAAACACTTGTTAACAATTTACCTCAATGATTGATAATCAAGTGGTTTCTACCATGTTTGACATCAAATCATCAATTCGCATGGCTAGATTTGAACCACATTGGGAATGGGATGAAGACCCTAGGTTTAGCATTCACTTTGTTATCTGCTTTTCCCAAGCTGCGAAGGAGATCATTTGAGCATACTAATATATATACTGCCACATAGATCCACTTTGTATTGATCCATGGCTATGTTTTGTCATTTCGTAGCTCCATTGTGTATTTTTCATGGCTGTGATCAGTTCATGTCATGGAGGTATGGATCCACATTGTATCTCTAGTCGCCATATCCTTAGTCAGTGTTTTCATGGATACGTAGTGTATTGCTCGAAGGTCGTTCTTTGATTCATCTTGTATTTCAAGCATAGGTATGTCTGCCTTGTAAATGGAGCATATATTAATATGGTTTGATGATTTTTTGTAGCTTCTGCAAAGTTCTCCCACTCCATCACCTTTTCTTTGAAGAATTTTTAAATTGTTTCGGCCATCATTTTCTCTTCTGACCTCACACTTTAGGGGGGATTTGTTACACATCAAAATAACACACTTAAGTATCTCACCCTAAGTGTTGCAAGTGTCGTAAAAGTGTCACATGCACCTTGGTAAGTGGCGCAAGTGTTTTCAAGTGTTTTATGTACCTTAATAAGTCTCTCATGCACCTATATATGTGTTTCTATATTTTTTAACTCCATGAAACCATCAAATAACATTTTCCATGATCCCTAAGTCACATTGGGAGGAAGAAACCCATCAATTCAAGGCCATAAACACACTTTTTACATGGAAACATGACCATTTTTGGGGAATGTTTTAAGGATATCTCCCTGTAGTCATTCCAGGGGAGTGTTACCCCATAGGGCAGAGTCCCCCTTACCTTATTTAGGGATATTTGATCTGGGATCAACACTCTATCTCTAACTATAGGGGAGTGCTTCTTTTGGTTAGAGGAAAATTTGGAGAATCCTGCCTCTTTCTAAGGGACATCTCTTGGAGATGAGGTTGGTTTGGATTGAATTCTAATATATGGAACTATCCTAGGATCATATCCTAACCTAAAGGAGTCATATTCTCAGCTAATCTACAAATTTACTCATGGTTGTTGTGTTAATCCCTAATATTGGCTCATTACCCCTTAATTGGGACATATTATATTAGTAATGTTATTTTATTTATGTCGGCTTTAGTCCATTAGTTGTAATTATACCTCCTAGTCTCCTATATATACCAAGGAGACATTTTCATTTTGAATCATCTTGTACTTGAACATTTAAGTGGGGTAAGAGTAGGTTTCCCCCTCGAAGAGGCTTATTATATGAAATTATCTCTTTTTCAAGGCGTTGAGTACTTTTTCTGAAGTTTTTCTATTCTATATTGATATTTGGTTCATAACATGTTGTGCCTCTCAAGCCTATATATTGAGGGCTTTCCAAGGTGAAAACAAGAAATCTTTGGGATATCAAACTTATGATCTTGGTAGAATTGTGTAAGGGATGGACAAGGAGAGCTTGGAGAGAATGATTCAACTCCATCAATCATGGTCTATAAGTATTCTCTTTGAGTTCTCATTAATATACTTGGCCTATTTCCTTCAAGTATGTGTTTACATGTGATTGTCAATTCTTTTCTTAATCTTCATAGATCAATTGATTTTTTCTAATCCATTAGAGTAGGAGATAGTCATTTGTTTCTTGCTTTCCATTGAAGGTACTATTTAGAGCTCACAAATTGGAGCATCTTGGAAAAATGTCATAAAAAACGTACATAATACTTCCCCTCCTTCTCTCTTTTTTGATGGATAAAATGAATCTATAGGAATGGTAGTGTCCAAATGTAATTTTCTGTCCTGGTAGAGGGGTCTGTAATCCAAAGGAAAGTTCACCTGTCTGCAGGGGAATATTTCTATAACAATATAGAGGGATTCTCTTCAACATTCTCTACAAATGATGTGGATGTTTCTCTCTCTTAAATATTCACGCTGAGCTTGACGACTTTGTCTCTTACTGTGACAATTTCTTCTTCAATCTTCTCAATCTCTTCTTCTTTCTTTATTATCTAACTCCTAGTGACTTCCTCCATCCTCTTTGCTTCCTCAACTTGGGTTTTCAAGGAGATGATGTCATGACCAAATTCTACTTCAAGATGATTTAAGTCATCAGTTCTTTCCTTAAGATGATCTATCAATATCTTCTCTCTATTTTCTTCTTTTTCCTTCTGTGCTACTATTTGGGCTTCTAGACACTGCTTCTGATCCTTGATATTTTCTTCAATCCTACTGGCTTCTTCTAAATATTAGGAAATATTCCCCCTTCGGACAGGTGAAAATTCCCTTGGATTTCTAGACTCCTATACCAAGACAAAAATAGTACAAGTGGACACTAACATCCATTTAAGCTCATCTACAACAATCAAATTGAGAAAGAGAGAAAGGATATGATGTACCTTCTTTCAACTTTTTTCCTCGTTGCTTCCAATACCGAAGCTTGATCCTTAACATCCATGGCATAAAATGGGATTTGATATAGAAAAAAAAGATAAATTACTATCTCCTACTCTACTTGATGAGATAAGACAAGTCTATCTATGAAGATTGGAACAATAGTAGACAAGCAATTGTAACAAGAGATAGACTTGAAGGAAATAAGCCAAGTATATATTGAATGAGAACCAATAAGAAGATACTTACAGACCACTATTGATGCTACAAAAACCTCTCCAAGATATCCTTGTCCAACCGTTTCATGAATGAATCAAGATCAAAATTATGATACTTTACTAATTTCTCCCCCCCCCCCTTTTCACCATGGAAATGCCTCCAAGTTATAGGCTTTTAGAGGTTCAACCACCTTGAGTATTTTTTGAATAGTTTGAGGATATGGATCCATTGGTTATGATTCTTTCCTTATATAGAGCCATGGAGTAGGATTCGAGCCAAACAAACCCCATCCTTTCATAGTTGTCCCTTAGAAGAAGGTGGGATTCACCAATATTTCCTCCAACCAACAATGGAACCACATTAATGATAAAGACAGAGTGCCATGGCACCCCCTTAGCATGGTTTAGGGAGCACCGATGCTCCCTAAGCATAGGAATGGGAGTGCCATTCTTCTTAAATTCCCAATAATGGTCAAAATCCTAGGTGAAAAAGTATTTTTCAACTACCAGATGATGGGTCCTTTCCTTCAAACATGATTTAGGGGTTGTGATAAGTGTTTCATTGTGTCGATTGAGTTGCGACACTTAAAAAAAGTGTATGGTGTATGAGGCATGTTACAACACTAATGACACTTGAAATTTTTTTGGTACAACACTTACGACACTTGCGAAACTTAGGATGTGGCGTTTGTGCCACATGTGGCACTTGCGACACTTAGGATGTGATGTTTGCACCACATGATACACTTAGTATATGAAATTTTAGCCACATGTGAGACTTGTGAAATTTAGGATGTGACATTTGCGCCACATGCAACACATTATGAAATTATGGAAATTTGACGTGTAACATATTGGCCCCCAAAGTGTGAATTCAAAATAGGAAACTGATGGTCGAAACACTTTATACATTCTTCAATGCAAGGGTGAAGGAGTCGGGGAACCTAGTAGAAGGTGGAAAAAATCATCAAATAATATAAATATATGTTTCACTCCCAATGCAGACATACATATGATCAGAATATAAATGACTCAAAGCATGGCCACCGACCAATACATTGTGGATCCATAAAGATATCAACTAAGGAGATGGCCACCAAAGAAACAATCTGGATCCATTCCATATGACATAACCTAATCGCAACCATGAAAGAATACATAATAGAGCTATGATATGACAAGAATATAGCCACAGACCAATACAAAGTGGATCTATGTATATTAGTCAAATGATACCCATCACAACCTGGGAAAAGTACGAAACACAGTGAGTACTCAACCCAAGATCTTCATCCTGATCCCAAAAAAATATGATTATATCCATGTGAATAAATGTTTTGATGTTGAAAATGGTAGAAACCACTTGATTACCGGTCATTGATGTATATGTTAACAAGTGCAAGGGAAATCACCAATGATGTCAATGACTCCCAAGGTACCTATAGTACATTCCAATGACCATGAATAATGAGCTGAAGTTGAACATTTGCGGAATCAATCGGTCATGGGTCATTGATGTAAACCCATTTTCAAAAGCGAGGAGGCCTGCCATTGAGGCATGCATGTTCCAAGGTACTACTATGTTTCTAAGTCTAATTCCCGGATAACATGTTGAAGACGACATGCAAAGACTTGTCGAAGGAGGTCCTTGATTTATCCCTCATCATTGACACAAAATTGTCATAGGAAAGTGATATGAGATGGTGGATTATATGAATATGGACTAACACATGAATGGAAACTGGTAATACTATAGATGGTTGTTATGGAAAAAACTTCCCTTGAAAATTATGAGGAACAACACAAGACTTGGTAGCTTTGATACATTTGAGAAATGGACCAAAACATAGTGTGACGATCACCGAGGCACTCTTCGAATGAGCTGAAGGAGTAACATGACTCATGGTATTGGTATGAATTGTAGGATATTGAATTGAAAAATTGTGAGGTGAGATGCAAACAAGTTCCATGTTCAAGGGCGAAAAGGAAAGTTGCCTTAAAGGTTTCAAGACACTTGACCCACTTCCTTCAATGTTTTTCCCCATCCAGATAGATGAGTACCTATTTATAGTTTAAAGAGCTTGAGGAGGATAGAAGATGCTCAACATAAGTTAACTTTGGTAAGTTACTCTTCCTATGTTTAATGAATTGGAAGAAGTAAGGGTTATTTATCAGATGGACCCTTAAATGTATGGTTTTTATCAGTCCGGAGAAGGAAAACGTGGTGGTTTTTCATGTTTAGGGAGTTTGAAAAGAACTTAAAGAAAACTACGTGGATGTCTTTTTCATAATTTTAGTCTCCTAGGTCATAAAAATCATAAAATAATGCGAAGTAGAACTCTTTTAACCAAATATGATCATGTTATTCCTTTTTTGTAGTTATTGTAATGGGACCGAGAAAGGTTTAAACTTTTTATTTCTTTTACTCATTACGAAAGCATTTTTTTGATTTGGGATCTTGACTAGTAAAGTTTGATGATGTTTGGTAGGTGTTTTATAGTAAATATGTTGGAGTGGAAAGAAAGAGAGCATGGAAGTGATGATATGGACACTTTGCATGACCCTCAAACAAGGGTGATGCTTCAAAATTGTGGCTTGTTAAAAGTTTTCAAGATCCAAATCATGAGGAAGGAGGTGCTTCTCCTTGAACACTTGATAGGGTTATGGGATGAAAATGAACATGTTTTCTGAGTAGGATCTCATTCTTGGAGAAATTTGAATAAAAATTATGTATTTCATAGATTCTCCTGATCTAACAATTATATGCCACGGTTAAATACAAAATCGCTTCTACTAATATTCTTGCGGAATTTAAAACATGATCACCAATTGAAATATGAAGAAGAAAGATCAATCACACATAACGTAGATGTTTTGCCGGGAAAGCATAAAGCTAAAACCCCCACTATCATATATTATGTATATATCATGGATCATGAAACAATCTCATACACAACTCTAATCCAAGAGCTCTCAGTACAATATACAATCGTCTCACACTATCATACAAAAATTGGCAAATGCATGTGCCAATTTACTGCCTCCAGATAGCCTACCTCCTCTTTGCAATCCTTGTTGATGGAAATCTATGCAATGAATGAATCCCTCTTTCCTAGGTTGTGCATTCCTCATGGGCACATCCAATGTGTGTGTGGTTGCATGAGTGCACTCACTAATGTTACAACTGATAGTCAAACTTTCCCTTTCACCTATTATCTCAACTGGGTCTCCACTGAATCTGACATGCATGTAGTTAACAGCAGTAAATCTTCAGTTGCATGTGCCACCACTGATTGTGAATTAATTAATAATTAATTCACTGATCTCTCACTAGTGGAAGTTCAGTTACAACTAGTACAACTGAGATTAACTCACTTAACTAAGTTAAACTACTTTACAACTCACATAACTACACATATAAATCTGTTACAACTTTGAATCACTCAGTTACAACTAATTCGACTTCCATGTCCCACCAATCAACCTTTGAACTCGAATTTCTTATAGCTAACTGATTTTCCACTTCAGTTAACTATTTCCAAGTGCTCATTGAGAATAGTTTAATATTTATTGTTCAAATATTATTAAAGGACAATAATAGTCGACATACATCTATAAATAGAATTTGCTCACCCTCTATAAATAGACATCATATATAAATAGAATTTGCTCATCATCTAAAAATAGACTTCCACCTAAAAATAGCCTGAGGCTTCATCCTAGTGTAGGTGCATAATTTTCACTAGGATCTTCTTGTTGAATCTCAACACTCCCTATCAACAAGAAAGGGAATACCGTTCACCCTGATCCCGTCTCTATGGTATTCAAATTTTCTCCTGGTGAGTGCCTTCATCAGAATGTCTACATCTTGATATTCCATAGGAATGTATTGAAGCAACATGATCTTCCGTTGCACACAATCTCTGATTTGATGATACCATATACATATATATGCTTAGATCTATCATGAAACACAGGATTAATTGAGAGTTTAATGCAAATTTGATTATCACACTGAATCATTGTCGGATCTAAATGAGAACCAAACAAACCAACCGAGATATTTCTCATCCAGATAGCCTCACATGCATCTTGACTCGCTTCCATGTATTCCGCTTCCGTTGAACTGAGTGCCATGGATCTATGTTTCCTATTGTACCAAGAAATAGTTGTAGATCCGATACTAAAGACCCCCCCTGATGTTCTCTTTCTCTCCATTGGGCCGCCCATCCAATCTGCATCCATGAAGCCATGCAACTTCACCTCATCCATTTGTCTGTACCATAAGACATACTCAGATGTTCCCCTCGGGTATCTGAGGACATGTTTACCCGCCTTCCAAAAGAGCTTGGTAGGATTAACCATCGCTTGACTCAGCTGGTTAACTGCATAGCAAATGTCCAGTATTGTGTTCACTAGATACATTAGTGAACCCACTAACTGTCAATAGACAGTAGCATCCACTACCTCTCCAGAAGTAGCATCCTCTTTCCTCCAGTTTCCTGGAAGAGGAGTATCCATGAATTTGCAGCCCTCCATGTGAAACTTACCCAGTATCTCCCTTGCATACTTGCCTTGAGACACAAAATTTCACCATATCGCTGCCATATTTCCAATAGAAGGAAATAATGAAGGAAGCCCATATCCTTCATCTTGAAATCCTTTGCAAGGTCCTCCTTGCATGAGTGTATCAAATGCTCATCACCAATCACTATTAAATCATAAACATAAATAACAATGATTAAATCTTACCCTCCACCATTGCATCAACCCAAGTGGGATCCTGCATTGCTTCCTGAAAGGAAGATGGTTCAGTCAAAATACATTTTCTCATGAGAGCTATGTATCCAGTAAATTGATTAGGAGACTATCTCTATCTGCGCTATGAAGTAGGGGCTCCTACATTCTGTGCAACATCTAGTCTCAATCTATCAGGTTCTATGGAGTGCTTTCTGCCATTTTTGATGGATGGCTCTGCATGAGTGTCTTCCTCCACTCCATGAACCTCCTCATGTGGTTGATCCACATCTTGAGAATCATCTTTGGGAACCAACAACTCCTCCTCCACATGCAATTCTAGCTCCCTCTCAAGTGACAATCACATGGCTTTCCCCTCATCGAATTTTATATCCCGTCGCATAATAGTCATCTTACTGTTAGGAAAATATGTAATTTTTAAACCTGTAAAGTAAGGCAATGCATATAGATTCTTAAGCAAAGCATAATTTAATCAATGGCTCATACACAAAGTATACATATATTTTATACTGGAAACTCTCAAACAGGAAAACCTTTCTTATATTCATTATATCGAATTTCACCATTCACTATACAATATGTATACAATGTTTTTAGGTATTCTGTAGATACCAAAACCCTAATCCCTTAATCCGGAATTAATTTGTAAAACCACTAAAAATAGAAAAATCCGCTAAAAATAGCAAAAAATGCAGTTGTCGTATCTGACGCACCCACACACACACACATGCAACGAATATAACACCTACCCAACATTCTCCCACTTGTTGTTTTATTTTCATCTAGGGGTCCAGGGGATTATATAGTCAACAATCCAAGGAAACAATGCCCATTGTTACTCTACACCAGGAGAACTTTTCTATGCTCACAGACTTTGTCAATGAATTTGCAACATTCTTCAAAGTGTCAACCTTTTCCAACAACACCTTCTTTTCCTCAACCATGTCTCTCACAAAGTGATACTAAACATCAATATGATTTGTCTTCGATTGATAAGTTGGGTTCTTTGCCAGGAAGATTGCACTCAGACTGTCACAATCTAATCTCACTACTTGTTGTACCAACCCAATACTTGAACATAATCTTTGTAACCATACTACTTTCTTACTTGCATGAGTGGCTGCCATGTATTCAGCTTTTGTAATTGAGAGTGCCACTACAACCTGTCTTTTTCTCATCCAACTGATTGCTCCTCCAAATAGGTTAAACACATACCCACTTGTATATCTTTTGCGATCCATATCTCTAGCCTAGTCTGCATCAACAAAGACATGTATGTCCACCGCTCTTTCTAATTATGGTCTTCCTTGGTAGCACAATCCATAATTGGTAGTGCCACACAAATACCTGAAGACCCTATTTACTACTATCTAATGCTCCTTCCCTGGTTTTGACATATACCTGCTCAAAAATCCCAATGCATGTGCAATGTCCGGTCTAGTACAGACCATTGCATACATCAAACTGCCAACTGCACTAGCATATGAAACATGGGACATGTCCTCTTCTTCTTCCTGTGTCTTGGGACACTGAT
>JASDQU010103262.1:64752-91185 GCA_032191745.1 Picea mariana | reverse complement strand
ATCTTTATAACCAATAAAGATACACTTTTCAGCCTTTTTATCCATCTTACTTCTATTTTCCTTTGGAACATGTACATAAGCATCACAACCAAACACTCTAAGATGTTGAAGAGAGGGTTTCTTTCCAGACCATACCTCGTGTGGAGTTTTATCATCCAATGTTGATGAAGGTGATTGATTGACCAGGTAACATGATGTACCCACTGCCTCTACTCATAATTCTTGTACTAACCCAACACCACTGAGCATGCTCCTTGATTTTTCCATTACTGTCTTGTTCATCCTTTCTACAACTCCATTCTGCTGAGTAGTGTATGGATTAGTCTTTTGCCTTGCTATACCACACTTCTTATAGAATTCCTCGAATTCAAATTCTCCACCATTATCTATTCTCAATACCTTTATTTTCTTCTCTGTATGATTTTCTACCAAAGCCTTAAACTCTTTAAATTTATCAAATACCTCAAATTTCTTTCTAAGAAAATAAATCCATGTGTTCCTTGAAAAATCATCTATGAATGAAACATAATACACAGATTTACCTAGGGATGGAAGAGGAACAGGTCCAAACACATCACTGTGTATCAACTCTATGATCCCCTTTGCTCTTGTAGCACCAGATGGTAATCTTATTCTATTATGTTTACCATATATGAAATGTCTACAGAAATCAAAATCCAAAGTACAATTAGACATACCTCCAACCATACCTTTACTGTGTAGTGTTCGAAGGCCCTTTTCTCCAGTATGTCCCAGTCTTTGATGCCACAACATGGTCTTCTTTTTAGGAACAATATTGGTCTTGTCTTCTTTATCTCTCTATTTAGGGACAACAGAAATGTTACACCCATTAGTATAAGTGCTTCCCAACAACTTGTGCAGATTTCCACACCGAACTCCCTTCATCAACACCATTTCTCCTCGTACCATCTTGCAAGTGTTCTTTCCAAATACAATATCCACTCCTGCATCATCCATCTTGCTTACAGATATTAGGCTCCTGGCTAGTTTTGGAATGTGCAGAACCCTAGGAAGTGTTCTAATCCTTCCATTTTTTAGCAGCAACTTAACCCTTCCACGTCCCAAGATTTTTGTTGTCGAGTCATCTCCTAGGAATACATCACCACCATCATATTTTTCATATTCAAAGAACCACTCCTTGTGAGGAGTCGTATGGTATGACACACCTAAGTCGATCAACCATACATCATGGTCTGCATGTGTACTTGTAGATTCTAGGTAAACATCACCTTCTTCTTCAATGGAGGTTTTCGCCTCTGTGGAAGAGTTACTATCAGATCCCTTTGGTTTTTCAACCTTCGTAGACTTGCAATCTTTCTTATAATGCCTTGTTTTACCACACTTCCATCACTTCCTCAAATATTTTCCTGGAGACTTAGATCTACATGTAGATTTAGATCTCCACCCCAAAGGCTTACTAGGTCTCCTGTCTTGGTATGACCTCTTACAAATAAAGCATATGTGCTATGACTATCTGTGATTTTCTACCTCATCTCTTCAGATAACAAGGATGAAACTGCATCCTCATACTTCAATGTATATTGAGTGGTACTACCAATTGCTACAACTAGATTATCCCAAGAGTCTGGCAAATAACATAACAAAGTAATACACTTAGCTTCTTTTGCAATCGTAATATTAACAGAGACAAGTTGACTTAGAAGAGTATTAAAGGCATTTAGATGTTCTGTCACAGAATCTCCATCTTCCATCATAAGATGATACAACTTCTTTCGAAGAAACAACTTGTTTACCAGAGACTTTGATTGATACAAATTCCCCAACTTATCCCATAATTCCTTGGCTATAGATTCTCTTGAGACATTCAGCAAAACCGAATTTGCCAGGAAACGTCGAATGGTACTCCTTGCTCTTCTGTCCAACTTCTCCCAATCTTCTTTCGACATACCAGTAGGTGGTGTACTGGTAGTTTGTGTACTGGAAGGTTGTGTACCAGTAGCCTGTGTTCTAGTAGACAGTGTACTAGTAGGCTGTGTACCAAGATCCACAACGATCCATTGTTTTTTGTCTACAAGAAGGTCCTCCATATTTAGCCTCCATAGCTCAAAGTTTTTACCGTTGAACTTCTCTATCCCGATTCTAGAAGAAATCACCATTCCTCTTTCTCCACTCAAATCACCACTGCAAAATCTTCCACTAAACCCAGGTTTATCACAGACCCAAGATAAACTTGATCTATCAAGACCGAGCCAAACCCTCAACAACAAAGGCGTCCCTCTGAAGCCAAAAATGAGCTCTGATACCACATGTAAGTTTTAAACCTATAAATTAAGGCAATGCATATAGATTCTTAAGCAAAGCAAAATTTAATCAATGGCTCATACACAGAGTACACAAATATTTTATATTGGAAACCCTCAACCGGGAAAACCTTTCTTATATTCATTATATCGAATTTCACCACTCACTATAAAATATATATACAATTTTTTTAGGTATTCCATAGATACCAAAACCCTAATCCCTTAATCCAGGATTAATTTACAAAACTGCTAAAAATAGTAAAATGCGCTAAAAATAGAAAAAAACGTAGTTGTCGTATATGACACGCCCACACACACACATGCAAATAATATAACACCTACCCAAAAAAATACACACGATAATTATGGGGTGTTTCTATGTACCCCACAAATATCCCAACTTTAGCAGTCGACTCCAACTTCTTTCTGGCATTCTTGGTCACATGCACATAAATAGATGAGCCAAAAATCTTAAAGTGAGAAGCATTCAATTTCTTACTAGTGAAAGCTTCTTCAGGTGTACTCATGCCAAGTACTCTATGAGGACAACGGTTTTGCACATAAACCACATTGTTTCATGCTTCCTCCCTCAAATGAATTGGAAGGCCCTGATCATGAAACATCGCTCGTGCTACACCCATGATCGTTCTGTTATTCGTCTCCACGACCCCATTTTGCTATGGGTTATGAGACTCTATGAGTTCTCTTCAAATTCCCTCTTTGCTACAGAAGTCTTTGAATTCGTTAGAGATGTGTTCTGCACCATTATTGCTCCTCAGAGCCTTCACCTGCTTCCCCAACTCTTTCTCCACCAATGCTTTAAACTCACATAACTTTGAGAATGTTTGATCCTTCTTCTGTATGAAGAAGATCCAACATTTATGAGAAAATTCATCAACAAAAATAACCTAATACTTATGTTTTGTTGTTGAAGAAATCGATAATGTTCCACACACATCTGTGTGAACTCTCTCTAGGATCACCAAAGCATGGTTCTCCTTTTCATGAAATGTGGACTTTACATACTTCCCCATGGTGCAACCCTTGCCCTGATCTAACTGAGAAAGTGTTCCCATTGGAAGTCCATTAGACATTTGCTGCATAATTTTCAAGGCTCCATGATGAAGATGGCCCAATCACCTGCACCATAATTCGCACTCATCTCGGCTCACCACTTTTTATTCATTTCCTATCATGGTAGCGCAACCATCTACCTCCAGCTTGTAGAGATTCTTAACTTGAATACCTATCTTATTGACTTGACCCATTGTTTTATGTCACAGGAAATATTTTCCATCACTGAAAACAATGCCATAGCCTTTGTCCTCCAACATTGCGACTGAGACCAAGTTTTTCTTTAGACTTGGAACATGCATAACATATTTCAATTGAAATGGTTTACATGACTCCCTATGAAAGGTAATGGTACCAATGCCAGTCACACGGTATCATCCATCATTTCCCATCTCTATATTCATTTTGAGATCTTTCTCCTCCAAGTCACTAAAAATATCCTTATCTCTCGTCATGTGGAAGGAATCACCACTATCCAAATACCACAACAATCACAATGCACTTGATGCCATGCATGCGATCAAGGAGAAGTAAATTTAAAATTGTGAGGCAAGKGCCTCACCAACTACAGCTCCAACARCCTTCTTGTTATTCTTCTTCTGCAGACAGTTAGTAGCGAGATGCCCATGTTCGTGATGGTAAAAACACTTCACTTTGGACAAATCCAGCTTCTTTCCTTTAGAATCAGATTTTGAATGGAATTTCTTCCCCTTCCCTTTCCTTGCCTTGACAGCCAAAGAAAAATCCTCTTCATCATCATGTTTTGATGAAGATCCATCTTTGGTGTTCCGCCTGAACTCCTCCTGTGCTAGATCCGACCATAGTCGTTCCCAATCTAGCAGTTTTTCCCTTCCATTGACAGATTCTTAATAACTGTGCCAATTCTTGGGAAGTCCTAGAAGATCCAAGCTCACCAAATCATCATCAATGACTGTTATTCCCACACTTCCTGTTACGATGGAAAAACTCTCTATGGCCAAGGGTAAACCACAACAGACAAGTATGACTGCAAAAATCAAATCGATTCCATTGTATGCTATATGAACTAATGTGCAAGATAAGAAAGAGGCCTACTGCGATCCAATGTTTGATGATGTTCCACCATTGAGAACTTCGACCCAAATATTTATACCTGCAATAAGTTCTCAACAAACAAGCAAAGCAAGTATATAGTGATAATGTAAACGGGTTAGCACATCAGACAGCATAATTCATTAATAAACATTACAAACATGCCCCTGGATAATAATCATATGTTTTCATGATACCAATAGGACGGGAAAGGAGTATTTCTATTAATAATTGATCAACATAAGTGTCAACATTACAGACTTCCGTGTCGGCACAGTTCGAAACCAAGGAACCAAGTTCCTTCCAACTGGGCCTCCACCACTTCAATCCTCCACCAAAGGCAAGATCAAAGGAGAGAGACAATGAGGTTCTCTCAACAATAGGGAAAGAGATTGGGGGTTGAACACTTTGTTCAGACTTGAGGGACAAAGGGATGCAGACTCAGTATGAAGTAATTTCTCCAGAGTAACTTTTCTCTTCAAAGTTGAATGCTTTCTCCTCTTTTCCATAGCTCAAAATTGTGCTCTTATAGCCTTCAAAATGAAACTGAAGTGCCGAGTTAGAACGTTTCTAGTATATGGAAGGCCAAGGATAAGATATCTCTTGTCATGACATGGAAACCCAACTCCATTTTTGTATTTTCTGGCATAAATCCTAATGTACGCAGTCTGTAGTCGAGCAACCTGCGTATACACTTGTTGTATAGTTGATAGGGTGCGTATATGTGGAAAAATGTTTATTTTTGGCTCTAGATTTATCAAAAAGGGATGATAAGTCTGCATATGGAAATGGAAAAACACCCTCTGTGCAAGATAGAAATGGTGAGGAAAATCTTGCTATAACAGATGCCCCCTAATGTGTGAGATCAGAGGAGTATCTGCGATAGCCAAAATACATTATAAATAACCTAGGAGTGGAGTGGTAGAGAACCAGCTGGACGAACTCGATTTATCATTACATTCTTTACTGACTTTGCAAACATGGCTGCCAAGAACACAATGCAGATCCATGAGGAAAATATACCAAATAAGTGTTTGTGGATATGAATAGGTAGATACAATTGTGGTTATATGCCAAAAGATGTCATAGTCATGAACAAGGCCTAGTGAAACCAGTCTCAAAATCAATATGAATATATCTGTATACCATGGAGTATAATATGATCTCCCATGATCATTAAAGTCAAGCAGGTGCTGGTCCAATGAAAGGGAAGCAACATATCAAGAAAGTTGTAGCCACATAGTGATGTCTTTAAGTCTTCTACACTATCCGCCAAGGGTATAAGTCTACATCATGTGAATAAAGGAGTTGAGGTTGAACATAATGAGACATAGTTTGATTATTAGTCCTTGAGGTATAGCGTTAAAAAATGTGAGACAATTTACCAATAATGAAAGTAGGTATCAAGGCACCGAGTACATTTCTACAAGTCTGAATAAAGGAGTCAGTGTCGAACACTTGATAAATCCATTGATTAGGAGAAATTGATGTATTCCCATTTGTCAATGGCGAGAGAGCCTTCCACTAATGACTGCAAGCCTCAGGGTACTCATAAAACTCTAGGTCCCATATCCAGAATAAATGAGCTGAAGTTGATGGAAAGAGACCTACTGAAAGGAGAGCATTAAGGCATCTCTCATCAATCAGCACAAGGAACAAAGCAGGAGATTCATGATTTGGTGGAGATCGGATGAAGAACATGTTCATGAACCAATGACCCTGTGTGTCTTTCACGTGCATCAAATGAAAGAGGTACATGAAAAAGACACTCTGAATAGCAGTCAATGATGAAAACTACTGACAAAGGTGAGGAAACCACCAATAAGGCTAATGGCATCCAAGACACTGCACGAATCCCAAAGTGTGAATAAATGTCTTTCCATCGAACATAAGGGAAACGACCTAGTCAATGAAATGATGAGATGTTGATTGTTGGGTTCAAAGTGACCTACCGATGATGTAAGTAGGGCCAGGGTGCATGATAAGACCATAGTATCATGTGACTCTGAGACAAACAAAGGGACCGACATGCAAAGTCAAGATTTCTCAGGAGTGACCGACGCAGGTTTTGAGACTTCCTTTTAGAAAGATCATGAGAAATATGGTGGAATCCAACAACATAAACTCAATGATGTGACTATTAGATGCAGGAGGCATCAATAATGTTCTCTATAGGCACTGGAAGAGTAACCAATCAATAGAGAAAAATCTGTAATGCGATCAGCTTCATAAGGCCATGCTAAACCCAAAATTATGATGACACAAGGAATCAAATAAATTTTTTCTCTGTTTAAAGGTGACACGACTGCTGCCAATTATAATATATTACTCCCTTCCTGCCCGTCTTTTTTGTTTTTTCATAACAAATGAATTCTATGATACAGAGGAGGAAATGAGTGTCGCAAGTAAGCAAAACTAGTTCTAGCAGTGGAACATATCTATGCTTAATGCAAGGAAATGCATGTGGGAGATGGACACTTGGGGTGATTTTTCCTCCAAAGTATAGGGTGTCAAATTGTGAAGGATATAAACAAGGCTCTTCTTGGTTGAGGATGCAAAACTGCTTAGGCAACGGTTTATAACACAAATTGAGAACCGGCTAAAGGCTCAATACTGCAAGCGAGGGCATGAGATGAAATCACAACTTAACACCAAAAAATACCCTTTTTTATGTCTTTTAGGCTATTTGGTGTGAAAAAGAGGTAAACTTGTCCCAAATAGACATCTTTTCAAATCCAATTTACGAGTGTGAAAAAGACAAGTTCACTCGACAATATTTTCTATTTTTGATAACGAGTCAAAAAATAGCTTAACTAAGACTTATGACCTTTCAAATCCAGTTTAAAAAGTGTGAAAGGGACAAATCACTCGGAAATCTTTTCAGTTTTTAGACGAGTTGGAAAAGAGATTAACTAAGACTCATTTTTGGGAGTCTGTGGGGAATAAGGATGCATGTGCATGAATGAGAAATGAGGCTCATTATAAATTCATGTGTCACGTTATAATGGACTCCCGGTCCTAAGGAAAAACTCGACATGGGAACCAAATGACAAAGAGGATCTAACTAGGGCACCCATGGTTGGTAAGTCTCTACCATTTATTAGCGACACTACTTATAACAGACGAAAGGTTTTGTGTTGCAACAAATGGGTTCGCGCCTAAGGCGTAAAAAATTATGTAGTCGAAGGATAATGTAAAAATGAACGATGGAGTGGATACCTATCCTATATTCTAGGTTATGAAAATAACTGTTGGAGTTGACAAACAACCAATCATGACATTGAAATCCGCAAGAAAAATGAGTCAAAAATACAACAAACCAACTCAAAACCACACTTGAATTAGTCCATTAGGTCAAAAAACAGCATGAAATTATATCAGGTGGGTAAAATAGCTTATAAATAGTAATAAAAAAAAAATTACTATATCATTTTGATTTTCACCCAAATAGTGCAATTTGGACCAAAAATGCCTCCAAGATTCAAATGGCGATTGCAGGAGCATCGGGCAACGAAATACAAACCGTCTGGATTAGGTAACTCTTCATCTCATCTTCTTCAAATTCATTGGATTACATTTTTGAATTAGGTTTCACTTTTTTAGTTTTTGAGGTCGTAAATTAGGATTTTCGGTGTACGCAGGTCTCCTTTGTTAAGGTCACGTGTACGACGAGGTATAATCCCCTGTGTGAACCACAAGGAGCATCTATCAATCCCTACACGTGAATGTGTGCAAAGAAGGCCGCGTATAGGTACGCAAATGGCCAAAAAAGGGTTTTTAACTCAAAAAATTGATTTGTTTTTGAAGGATGGTCTTGGAAGGGAGAGAGAGAGAGCATGAGGAGATGGATGCATATATTGAACAAGATTTAGTGGCTCAAGTGACTCTAAAAAGATGTGTTTTGTAAACATTTTGGGCTCTCAAAGGAATGAGGGCCCAAGTGAGGTTATTGGAGATGTTGGTGGATTACTGGGACCTTGATAGCGAAAGATTTATCCTCGATGGACAACCACTGAGGATCAAAGTAGAGGACATCTACTTTTTGACTAGTCTATCATGTCGAGGGGAGGTTGTGAACATAAATTTTTGCGGAGCAGGGAGTGGGATGAAGATCAAAGAGTATATCGATGCCCACTGTATAGTAGGGACTCCCAAGATGGGAAGTCAATTCCCCATCCGGGCAATAAGTAATCTCAGTTTGAATATCATAGTGCTCGTGCTTACCAAGATGATAGGTTTAGCCTCGTTGCATCAAGCATTGAGACCTCTTATGTTTTATGCAATAGAGTGTGCTAGACCCACTTTCTATGACTGGTGTACCTCACTACTGACTAATATGAAAGGTCGGTTAACAGAGTGCAAACAAGGGAGTAAGTGAAACTTCAGGTTTGCCTCTATTCTTTGCAGCTTCTTTTTCGAGCGGGTTCGAGGTCTAGGACCTAGAGTGGAGGTTCTTCCTAGAGGATCATGCAATCCATCCATGGTACGGTGGATAGAGGTCATGAGATGACAGGGGGGAGGTAGGGTGACCACACCCTTCAATGATTATTTTTTCTTCTAGTGGTGGCGGCATATCATTACACTAGATGACTATCCCTATGCGGGGATTGATTTCTGAGGAGATCATGATATGCCACTTCCACCAGGGGCTGTCTACGGTGATATAGGTAACAAATTTTTAATTTAATTTTTTTTTTTTTTGTATTTTTGTATTTAAGGAACAAATTTTTTTTTGGAATGGTGTTTGAGTATTAACTAGATGCTTGTGTAATCACAGATGTGGGTCCGCGATGGCCAGAGGGATTCCTACAACATAGACGGAGGAACTGGGGAGATGAGGCGGCGGGAGGAGAAGCGAAGAGAGTCCTACAAAATGTGCAGGGAAACCTGTCTCATTTGACACAGAGGATTCTTATGGTTCAGGTAGATGATCTACCTGAAGCATGCAGTGACAGGTGGTTGGTGTACCTAGATCATGGGTACGACTCTTTTGGCGTCTCGCAAATGCTGTGGTTTTCTACCATGACACACATCTGGCACCACATGTGTAGATGTCGTGGGATATGTATACCGACGGTATATATGTATTGAGGTTTTTATCCCCAATTTTGTAATATAAACACCATATTTTGAAATATATAAAAAAGGATCTTCGGCCTTACTTATATATTACAATGTGCACATTGATTTAATGATTTTCTTTGCTTTATTAATGTGACAAATACCAATCTAAAACATAGTTAGCATAGGCATCAGATACATGATTATAAATCCTAGGAATGTGATAATATGTAAGAAAATCAAATTGTCGTTCTAGAAGACATACCCATAGGAATCAATGGAGTAAAGTAGGATCACGCACGTGGTAACGACCATTCAACTAACATACTACTAACTGGGAATCCAGGTGAACTTCTAAAGAGAGAATTCCATGCGAGATAGCATCGTACAAAAGTTCTATGATGACGCTATATTAGGCCACATTATTCATGGATGGCCCTAGGCATGCACCATCTGAAGACACCAGCAGACCCTTCGGTGAGTAAACCACCCAAGTGGTGGAAGCCAAGTTCCGTGTATGAAAACTGGCTCCATCTGTGAATCCTAGGTAGAATGAAGATTTCATTGACATCTACCAACAAAGGGAAAACTTGATAAGAAAGATAAAGAAAAAAGAAAAGGATGAAAGAGATGTATATACACTAAATTTACATTAGTATACAAAGAGTTCCACCCAATCCTAGGGCTCAAGCGTAGTACCTTTTCAAGTAGAGCCCATTTCTAGGATTGACCAACTTATTCCCGTCATAATATTCTAATTCTCAGGCTCCTTTTTCTAGGACACATCGCACGATGTAAGGACCGTTCCACATGGGTTTAAACTTGCCTTCCCTAGTGGTTATTTGGCTTGATCATACAAGAGGACCAATTCACTCTCGGCATACAACTGGGGACAAACAGACCTGTCATACTGAACCTTGACACATTTCTTGTTTGCCTCGATATCCATAAAGGTGTCTCAACGATGCTCGTCAAGACTCTCTAGGTGCACAAGGCATCACTCTAAATCTGAAGTGTTAGGTAGGAGCTCGACTTCCAGCTTGAGAGAAGGGATTTCACATTCAACAGGAAGGATCGAATCCACATCGTGCACTAACTGAAAAGGGGAAAAACTGGTGGAAGTCTTAACAGAGGTTTGGTATGCCCAAAGCACGAAATATAGCATGATGTGCCAATTGGAATTACTCTGAATGACAATTTTTTGCAAAATTGTCTTGAGAGACTTGTTGACGACCTCTACTTGCCCATTTTCCTAGGGGTAGTAAGGGGATGAATGACCATGTCTAAACCCCAGCTTAGATTCTAGTTCTACCAACATTTCATTTTGAAAGTGACTGCCATGATCAGTGACAATCTCACTCAGGATACCAAACTGGGTGATAATTTGGTTGAACATGAAGAAGGTTGAAGTCTTCCCATCATATTTTATGGTAGGCATGGCCTCGTCCTAGTTATTAAAGTAGTCAATGGTCATAATAATGTGTTGATGCCCCCCATCCAAAGTTGGTTTGCAATCGAAGAAATATACCCCCATTTGGTGAAGGGATCGATGGTCATGACTGGGTGAAGAGGGGTTGGATGTGAGTGCATTTTCTGAGTTTACACTTGGTAGGGGTGACACTTCTTAATCTATTTAATACAATATTTAAAGATAGTGGGCTAGAAATAACTGGCTCACAGGATTTTTTGGGCTGTCACAAGCTCGGATAGGTGACCACCACAAGCCCCTTTGTGGCATTCGTTTAGGACTGACTTGGCTTCCTTGTGAGTTAAGAAATGACACAATATGTTATCCACTCCTCGACGATACAAAGTGTTGTTGATGATGGTATACTTTTTGGCTTGGTATCTAACATGTTGTTGATCATCTCGCGAGAGATGCTGAGTGAACTTCAAGGTTTGAAGATATAAAACAATGTCTCCATACCAGGGATCATACGACGAGACAAGGAAAATGTGTTTGTCTGCAACCAAATCAACATGGATAACATCCTCGTCTAATCGTGGAAAATCGGTTATTAATTCTACAAAAGCTAGTGATTTCTTGGACTTGGCCGAAGCGAAGTTGATATCAAATTCTTGTAAGATGACAATCCATTTATTATATTTTCCCCCAATGATACGTCTAGTAAGGACGTATTGAAATGGATTGACATCGGTCACCACCGTAGTCTTGAAAAGTAATATATAGTGATGTAAGTGTTGGATTGTGTGAACGACAACCAAAGCTAGCTTTTCAACGTGAGAGTAATTAATCTTAGGACCAACTAAATTTCGACTGAGATAGTAGATGACGTGCTCATGGATATCATCATCCTCTTGAACTAGAACCATACCAATCATCTCTGTAGACGTGGCAATATACAACAGGTAATATTTACTATAATCAGGAGATTTCAGTAGAGGGGCCGATACCAAGGATTTCTTCAAAGTTTCGAAAGACTCCTGGGCTTACTCATCCCAGATAAAGGGGGTTTCTTTCTTCAAGAGGCGCATGAAACCCTTAGTAATATTGGAATAATTCACTATGAACCGATGTAGAAAGTTAGCTTTTCCCTGTAAACCTTGAAGTTGTCTAACTATGCGTGGGGGAGGAAACTAAAGTATTGCCTCAACCTTAAGGGGATCTACCATGATCCTAGTCTCGAAAACTAAAAATCCTAAGAGACGACCAGACTTAACGTAAAATATCCATTTATGAGGGTTTAGCTGGATTCTATAGTAATGGCATATTTCAAAAACTAGCCGAAGGTGTATAACATGATCCACTCTCTTGCGAGAGTGAGAAGCAAGATCATCCAAATAGGCTTCGACTATGTGCTTGAGATCATGAAAAGTGAAATTCATGGCACGTTGGAAGGTTGCTCCGACGTTTTTAAGGCTGAAATGCATTTCCCGGTATGAAAAATTGCCCCAAGGACATATAAATGTCATCTTGTGTTGGTCCTCAGGTTTGATCTGGATTTGGTTATAGCCTGAAAATCTGTCCATAAAAGAAAATATTTCGCTTCCTGCACACTCATTGAGAATCTGATTAATGAAAGGCATGGGGAAGTTATCTTTAGGACAAGCCTTGTTCAGGTCACGAAAGTCCATACAGACATGGATGGTTCCTTACTTTTTATTTACAGGAACAAGATTGGATACCCATTAAGTCAAGGGAACCAAGTAGATGAAGTCAACGTTAAGCAACTTCTCCACCTCTACCTTAATAGCAGGGGCCTTCCTAGGATTCACAGCTCTAAGACGTTGTCGAAATGGTTTAGCACCTGGGTAAGTTCTAATCTCATGTTCGAAAATCCGAGGGTCGATCCCTGGCATCTCTTCGTGTGACCAAGAAAATGCATCTCAAAATTCTTTGAAGAGATCGGTGTAGATTTGAATTTCTTCTAGCAAACAATCCGCACCTATATTTACATTCTCAATCTTGCTAGGGGTACGAGATATATCGATCGATATGGTAGGAGAAATACTCGCCATATTTCCCTCGGCATAAATGTCGTGTGTATCAAGTGGAACTATGACGTGATTGACTATCTCACTCAGGGTAGACTGAAAATCATCTTGCTCAATTCTTTCAAGACTTGGGAGAAAATAGGATCAATGATGCATGTCATCCTAAGGTCTCTCAGAACCATTCATGGCTTCGAGGATGGCTTCATACGAAGGCAAAGCATCATCTAGGAAATCATGTGAACAAGATAACGAGGTAGCCCATACAGGCCTAAGAACAGGATCCTCCTCGTTCGTCTGTGAGGTAACAAGATCAGGATCGGTGAAAGATTCAAGAACAACTTGATATGTGTTGACAGGCGAAATTGATCGGCTGTCAACTTGGAAGAACAAGTCCAGTCTGGGGTTGTCCAAGTAACCCAAGCCATTTGGTGTAACCAATTTTGACGGGTTTAATGGCTCTGTTAGCGAATCTAAGATCCTAAGGTAAAGAAAAGGAATAACTAACTAATGTTAAATAATAGTATATACAAAAATTCTATTATAATTATATACATAAATGTATTTGAGCAGAAAAGGAAAACATAAAAATATCGCTTATGAACAAAATTTACAAGTTGCAAGTTTTACTGGAAACTTATGAAATCAATGTAAAAATAATTGTTTTACAAAAGAAGATAAAGAAAGAACATTTGAATATTTTTTTTGTTTTCTAATTATAAGTCTAAAAAAACTTGAATTAACTAAGTTATGAAACACAGATGTACAGATAGTCTAAGTTGATCTAAAATTTTTGGTTTCATTAAAACATAAAATGACAGAAATTAGAAACAAAGCAACTAACCTGATATTAGTTCGTTAAATGTGTTTGTGCCTCTGTATGAATCAAAAGCATCCATCTCCCATGCCTACGCGATAAATCTGCAATAGACTTATACTAAACTTTTCTAAATAAATTCAAAGAATGTATCAGCAGCCAGGATTTAGAAACAGAATAGGGAACACGTATTGATTTTGTGATCTTATGATCACAAATGATTACAATAAGACAAATCTATGTGTAATACATTCATTTCATTGTTCAATTAAACATCAAAGAGAAATCATGAGATTCAAATTGAAAAGATGATCATAGTGTCAATATCTAGAATAGTGAATCATGAACGATATGTATAACATGAATATCCTGAAACATAAAATATCAATGAGTCTAAAGCTACATGACATATTAATATATCAAGATCAAATAAAAAAAAAAATTAATGAAACACCATTCACAAAGGACTAAAGACAAAATGTTGTACGTTGTTCCATTAAGTCTTGTAAGTCATTTGTCCATCTTTGGTTTGAGGCCAAGATGCCTTTCATTTACAAAATGCAGAGTATTTAAAGAGTCTTTTGGAAATATCATCTTCCTATCTCTCAGGATAGGATCATATCCCATGAGATCAAAATATTACAAATATGGAGGGCCCGCAACCACTCATAATCAAATTGTATCTTCAAATACTAATAAAAGTTTTTTCTCATTTACAAAATGAACAGGAAAAAGATACTAATCATCTAAATTGAACATGTTCCACCTCATAAAATCAACATCAAGAGATACCACATCCTGAAAACGAAATAGGAACAAGTTAGATAATTTATTAACAACTAATTACTAAATTTTATATAAAAATGACTTGGCTATAGAATCGTGAGATTCTGTAGCTAGTCTTATATTGGCAAAAGAAATCCAATTTTAACTGATTTGATTCAAAAAATAACATGATTGTAATAAAAGGGAAAAAAATCGTTTTACCATTTAAACCAATGACTAAACATGGATCAAGATAGCTTGGAATTGATTATGGCATTCACACTGTCTGCATTCTTAATCACAATGTTGTCTGTCTTCTTATGACATTTGGCTTACCTCTATTCATTTTCTTTGAGGTCGTGATTTTCTTTTGTCAATAATTCATTATGAGCTGTGAGCACTTTAATTCTTTCTTGGAGAATGGGGATATCAGTATAGCACCGTTCAATCCAATGCAAGCAGACCTCACAATGCACAGAAGGAGCGATCTGGCGATGGAGCATATAGTTGGATGTGGGTAGATCAATACTACCTGTTGCGGGCCCTAGACCAAGCTTAATACCAGTAAACCCATCTTTACCCTTGAGACACGGTGGGAGGTTATTAACAAATTCATACAGTTGAGTAGGATTGGATTTTTGACAATCCGGATCTTCTTTTGTTAGGAAATTTTCAATTTCAGTATCTGAAACCTCATTGATCTCGATCAAGTCGATCGATCTCAAATGAGGTTTATATCGATTCCTTAAAATTCTCGAGATTTTCTGACCAACTCTCTTATTTCAAAATCCTAACTCTGCGTGCTTCTGTTTTGACTGCTTGTGTGACTTGTCGACATAGGGTTTCATAATGGCATTATGGCCATTATCCAAATTATGCACAGGAGGTTCACTCCACTCACACTCTACAATATGTTGCTCATGTGGGAAATGACTATGCATTACTTCGATCAGGGTTTTTTGGTTGGCTTATTATTCGGACGGTCATAGTGTTCTTTTACCAATGATTCACCTGAATTAGGTCCGTCCACAGAAATGGTGGAAACAAAACCATTTCTCACTAAAAATCCATCCCAACAGTCGCCTATAGTTTTCAAATGGTGTGTTACCAGAATATTGATTAAGCCATGGTGAAACAAACTAGAGTCGAGGCTCTATTTTTTATACCTCTTAGACATCTTGTATAGGATTATGAGAAAATAGAAAGGCACATTCAAATGAAAACCTATGAAGTGCATAAGCAACCATAGATGATAGAGAAACACTAAAACATAATGACCCTCACAGGTTACAAATTTTTCAAGGACTGACAGGAGACCATGCCATCTAACCTTAAGCAAAGAAACAAGAATACCTTTTTCACGACCATCGATCTTTCTGGAGGTCACGAAGAGGATCCAGGGCACTTCTTCGATTTTCAAGTTCTTGAACCAATTCAGACCGATGGATGGAAGCCCGGTGGCTTTGCTCATGAAATCCTCAATCACCTCCAACTGAATATCTCCAACTTTCTCCCTATACCCATCAAATGTTTGTGCAAATTCCTTGGCCATGTGAAGTTTATACCCTTCGAAACTCTTGATGAAAGTATCCCATCCTTGGCCTTTCAAATCCTCGACTGAATCATCATGTGACAACAATGCTTGAGAGCCATTCGACTCTATTCAAACAACAAGAGCCATTAGAAATATCACTGGACTGTAACAGGGGAAACTCAAGGTATCTCTGGGTTTATATGGCAGGAGTAGGAGAAACAAATCTGAGCGAATAAAATGGAAACAAACCAAGCAAAACCTCTACGCAATCATAGTGTAAACATCAAGTTTTCAGTCATGAAGTTTGAGAGCTCCTGGTAATGAAAACCTCGAGTACAGAGCATAACACAAACCCTCAAATAATAATGAAAGGCATGTCAATTCACTCTTCCAGCCAAAGATCAAGTACATGGTGTGATTCTGGTGCATAAATTCCCATGTCTAGTAATGACTATAGTTGATTTTCCAAGGGTTTAAAATATACAACATGTTTATAATTTAAATGCAAAACAACACAAGTATCATATCAACATTCAAAGTAATCAAAGGGAAGTCATTCAAGCATTAAACATGGAGTAGATACAAGCACAATGACACTTTAAAAATATGTTTTGAGTATGGATATAATACAAAACTAAGTTTCCATGCTTGATTCATGCTTTCAGTCATGAATCAAACATGGAATAAAACAAACACGAAAATATTTAATCGATTAATGAATGACTATACTAATCCAGTAATCGTCTAAAAAAGATAATTTTTACAAGACAAGGTGAAGGCAGCTACAGGAAGCATAGTTTCTCGTTTGAGCAACGAAATCGTGTAGGGATGCCAACAGTGGTGACTTACTGGGAGAAGCAGTTATGTCTGCATCAACAAATATTTCATGTTAGGATTGATCAAAATGATTACAAATTAAAGAACATTTGAAATTAAATCAAGCATTCCAATCAAACTCAAAAACATCACACAGTCCAACTTCAGATTTCTTTCTGTCCAAATGAAATCTAGTGACAAGTTTTAATTACAAGAGAACCGATATTCAATCTAATGACTCTGATATTGTTGACAGATCTGCTGCTGCCAGCAAACATCCATAGCCTCAGCAAGGATTTCAATTAACCCACTCTGACGCCTTTATCATGTCAAAGAATTTATCAATTCTAGATGAAGGACATTTCACAATTAATATCAAAATTTATACCTGATAATTTTCTTGAACCCAACATTGCTTCACTACCAGTGGGCATGTTCAGTACCCCAACAAAGTTGTATTGGAATCATGCATGCATTTACCTGCTACCTACCAACTTTTTTAGTATCTCGACGGGTTTACAGACACTTCCCACAACTCTCTGGAAGTTATTTTCAATTTGTCATAGATTTTATGATCTTCAGAAGAGAGGGGTGATGATGAAAATTTCAGATTATGAAACACTTGATATTTTCCAACTTTAATTTTTCACTTGATGACCTCCATCATGGTCTGAATAAATTTTTCTGATAAGAATAACTTTTCGAGGGGAGGAAGGCATACTGAGTTGTTTAGTGGAAAGAGCTTTAATGATGATCGTATCTTCTCATGATTATAAAGTGAAACCAGGAAGGCGATTTCAAATAGAAAGTTTCCTTAGCTAGTATGAGTTTTAGAAATTTACAACATCGATGATTTGAAATGACCTTGACTATTTCTTTATGATGAGGGAATCTGGTTTCCTTTCACGAACTAAATGGAGGCACAGAAATAAATTTATTCAGAAAGCAGTGAAAACAAGCAAAATGAAAAGAACCAAAATAAAAAAATAAAAGAAAATTTAAAAATAAAATATGTACAGAGGTGGATCTGGAATTATTAGGAAAAATACCTCTTGAGAGCTTGTCCATTCATTGGAAAAGTTTCTGGCCATCCCTCTTAATTGTGTAGATGGAAAGAGCTAGGACCTAGTTTTTTAGAGATTACGAACGGTCCCAACCATATATTTTGGAACTTGATGTGTTCCCCTTTTTCCTCGTGGGGTTTATCCCATTTGAGAACCAAGTATCCTACCTCGAAGTTCCTATCTAAAGAAGAGTTTGAATCAAACCAGTTTTTAACAATCTGCTGATACTGATCCAACTTCTTATTCACTTGCATTCTTACTTCCTCCAACTTTAATAAAGCATTGATTCGATTTTCTAGAGGACAAACTTCTTCTTGAACTTTTTTCATAATTGCAGAGATGGGAGTAAAACATGAGGAGGCAGGATTGATTCTCTCCTATAAAAGAGAAATAAAGGGGAATTACCAATAGAGCTTTGGGTGTCACTCTATTAGCCCAAAGTGCATTAAATAGTGCATTGTGCCAGTTCTTATAGTTTTTAGAAACTGTCCTCTTGATGATCTTGATTAAACTTTTGTTTGTCAATTCTGCTAGACCATTACCTTGGGGGTAGTAGCTGGCATAATATTTTAATTTGATCCATTTTTCTAAAGCGAACACGTTCATATCCATGGATGATAAATAAGATGCGTTATCAAAAAATAAACATTCGGGAATGTCGAATCTAGCAATGATATTTGAATTAAGGAAAGATACTACCTGATTCGTGTTTACCACTTTCATAGGTGCAACTTCGAACCACCTGGTAAAATAATCCATTACTGTAATAATATACTTGTGTTGTTGTGAAGAAGAAGGATTGATTGGGCCTATGATGTCAAGACCCCACTGCTGAAAAGGTGAATCTATAGTAACAGGTTGTAAAGGGAATGCTGTATTTTTCACCTGTCTAGCAGCCTTTTGGCAAATTATACATTTGCGACATAGGGTGTAGGCATATTTAAACAACGTGGGCCAATAGTACCAAACCCTTAATACTTTGTGGCCAGTGGTGTCTCCACCAAAGTGTCCACCGGCTTCACCTGCATGAATTTCAAATAGCACTTTCCTTGCTTCATCTTTTTCCAAACAACGCATAAGAACACTGTTGAAATTCTTTCGAAATAATACATCATTTATGAACTCGAAAGATGCAAATTTTAACCTGAGTGATATTCTATTCCTAGGATCAAGATGGTGAGGAGAAGATCCATGTGTCAAATAAAATTTAGGAAGTAGATTAGACACCCATTGTGTGTGTCTCAATGGGAAAATTATCTTTGCATTTAGTAGTTTATTCAGTTCTTTCTTGACCGTGGGTTCTAATTTGGAGTGCACATTTCTTAATTTATGTTGGAATGGTTGAGTTTGTGGTTTCATGGGAATGACATGTTGTATTATATTAGGATAAAATGTTTTCAGGTCATCGTATGTCCAGGCAAAAACATCTTTGAATTATTTAAATAATTTTATGAAGGTACATTGTTCTTGCTCGGAGCATCTCGTTCCCAAATTGATGTTTGGAGGATTATCTTTAGTCCCTAAATTCACTATTCCATAAGTCAAGGAAGAACTATTCGTTTTACAATTAACTAACCCTCTAAATTTATCATGCAAGTCATAAAACTTTTCTAGTCTTAAAATATATTTGGGGATAGAATTTAGCATATCGGACATTGATTCTGGAGATCTAGGATCTGATATTACAGTGAAGTTGCGAAGGTTTTCATCGTGAGTGCCTTCGTCGATAACCGCACCTTTGAAGGTGTCTTCCATATGCAAAAAGTTGATGATTTGTTGATCATCGCCAAACACCCTCCAATTGATGATGTTATCCGGGATCGACGGCCTGAACAACAATTCAATTGAGAATGCATTAGAAGAGAGAGATTCTGTGGAAAACAGTTTAGAAGCGACATTAGCCAATAAATCAGCCTCCGAGTTACTTAGTCTAGGGATGGAATTTATGTTAAATGCTGAAACTTTTTTCATTAAACTACATACCTCAGTTTGGTATCTTTTCAGATGTGGTGATAAGCAATGTATGGAGTTCCTTACCTTCCTGACCAGGATTTATAAATCACCGAATACCATTAAATTTCTTATGTCCATATCCACAACTTTCCTGAGCCTTTGCAAAAGCGCTTCGTATTCGGCGGTGTTATTGGTGCACTCGAACTCTAATCGACATGCAATGAAAGTTTTATAACCTGAGGGATCGATGAGTACACATCTTGCACCATCTCCTTCTTTGGATTTGAATCCGTCAAAGTACAACGACCAGATTTGATCTTCGTCAGTAGTGTTTGACACACTCGGTGAAGATGATGACTGAGTATAGGTCATAATATCTTATTGTTCCCCAGAATCAGTGAAAGGTGAAATTTCGGTCATGAAGTTACCAAAGAAGGTGTTCATTCCTTGCATTTCAAACGAATTAGTAGATGAAGTAAATGGTTCATTTGCATCATTTAGATCCGTCACGGTATGCTTGAGATAACATTAACAATTTATCTTGATTTTATTGGGATGTCCATTTTCGGCAACCACAGATGAGACCAGTTTGTGGAAAAATAACCATGCAGTTGTTCAGACCAGCCCCTGCTTAAAAACAAACCATATACTTCAGGGATGTCAACAACAATTATGTCAATAATTTGGTGAACCTTAGGATTAGAAGATAACCTAGCCAAGGCATTCTTAAGTTCACCAATTAGCTTGACGTTTGTCCGATCAAGTTGAATGATTTTGAGATCAAAAGGTTGAACTCCTACGTTAATTTTTTGACACATAGGTAAAGGCATTACATTTGATGATGCGTCGGAATTGACCATGCAGTTATGTACATTTCTATTAAAAATTTCGAAAGTTAACAAAAAAGCTGGGACATTTTTACGAGCATTAACAACAGAATTCTATTGATTTTTTGTTGTTGTCCCTAAAACATTTTTATCTACATTTGATACAGTTTTTTCGGCGAAATCCCTTTTATCTGGAGGTAGAGATGTTGTTTTAGTAGGGATCTTTTTGGTTGTTTTGGAACTAGTTTCTGTAGTCTTCTCGTTGCTAGGATCATTGTTCTTACTATTTTCTTTGATATTTTGCAGCATTTTCTATAGAATAAGAGGGAATTTCAAAAGCTCGAAAACATAAATATTAGCCCTTAGTTTTTTTAGATCTTCAATCAAGTCATATTCTAAATATGAGGCTGCTAAACTCTATTTTATTTCATCTTGTTTCAACTATTTTTGACGCACATTATTACTCATTTAAAAAGATGGTTTTCTCTATGTTTTGCTTCTCATGTTGTAAGGGTGGACAGTTTCAAAGTTTTCTTGGAAAATGCTATCAGAAAAGTGTTTGAAGATATTACGAGATGAGTCCTCTTCTTCAGCTACTTCTTCCTCAACTATGTCTTCAGAACTTTTAGGAGGAACAAAGTTATCATGTGCTTCAAGAATAGTTTGCAAAGTGTATTGTAAGATTTTGAAATTAATACCTTCAGTGGTAGGGTTTGGCCGATTGGGAGGGAAAGGTTTTCTGAAAGGTTCTTTAAAACCACCTTTTCTTGAGGATGTCTCCTTGGCCAACCTCTTCAAATCCACGTATTGATTTAATAGTTTTTGGAAATCCTTCTGCAAGCTTTCTAGATCTAAATTTTTTGGTTGACTTTTAGTATGATGAGGCCTAGTGAGGATTTCTACTTTCTTTTTGGAAGATGAAGTTGTTTCAGCTTCACTATTGAGATTATCCTTTAAAATTAATATGTCTTTCTCAATTTGGCTTGCCTCCTCAAAGGCTTCCAACAATGTAGACTTTTTAGATCTTTTGACCCAAATTTTTATATTATTATGTAGAGCTTTGGTATAATATGCAACAATTAGACTCTCAACATGAATTGAATTTGTGGGAATTTGATTCTTTAACGTAAGAAATCTATGGTTAAAATATTTTACTTTCTCCTTAGGGTTCATTTTTAGGCTGGAGAGTTTGATAACCAAGACTTCGGGAGATTTATCATCTCCAAATTTCTCTAAGAAGAAGGTTTTGAATTTGTACCAAGAGACAATGGTTTGGGGTTGTTGGGTTAAATACCATGTGGAGGCATTTCCCTCAAATGTATAAGGAAAAAGTATGCATACAACATCTTCATGCTCTACATTTCAGAGCCTAATGGCCAACATAAAATTCTTTATGTGATCTTTAGCAGATTGTTTAGAATCTGGATCAAACTTAAGCAACCATTTCTCTGGGTGTTTTGGTAATGGATGTTGAGGCCTAGGTACAACCACGACATCTTGATCGAGCCAAGGTCTGGTGGGATTGTTTTGGTTTGTCATGGGTGTTGGTGGTGTCGAAGACTGAGATGATTTAGAAGAGGAACTACCTTCATCAGATGACTCTCCTCCTGAAGAGGATGGTGATGAATGAGGTGGGGAAGGTGGAATACTATATCCCCCGACTTCAAGGATAGGTGTTTTAGAAGGATCCGTGGTATTATCTCCTGAAGGGTTCAAAAGAAGAAGAGTTCCTTCAAGTTGTGCTCAGATATCCGAGAAATATAAAGGTTGATTAAGAGGCCTACTAGGTTGTCTGATATGGGCCAAGGCACCATGTGTCCTTATGAGTGACCGATGAACAATTTCTTGTATGTCGGTCCCTTGAGGATTTGGTGTCACCGGTTCAACGAGAATCTCAGGATTTTCGTTCGAGGTAGTTGATTTTTCCAAAGTAGTGTTGTTGTCAGAGTGACTATGTGTTACTACAGGGGAGTAAGTGTGTGGGGGAGGAGTCTTACAACTTCCATGTGCCATCAAATTAAATCAGGCCCTCCTTCTAGAGCCATTTGTTGACGGGTGAAATTGACCGACCGTCAACTTGGAAGAACATGTTCGGTCCAGTAACCCAAGATGTTTGGGGTAACCTGTTCTGACAGGTTTAATGGCTCCATTAGCCAATATAAGATCCTAAGGTAAAGAAAGGAATAACTAACTAATGTTAAATAATAGTATATACATAAATTATAATATAATTATATATATAAATGCATTTGAGCAGAAAAGGAAAACATAAAAATAATGCTTATGAACAGAATTGACAAGTTGCAAGTTTTACTGGAAACTTATGAAATCAATTTAAAAATAATTCTTTTACAGAAGCAGATAAAAAAATCACATTTGAATATTTTTTTTTGTTTTCTAATTATAAATCTAACAAAACTTGAATTAACTAAGTTATGAAACACATATGTACAGATAGTCTAAGCTGATCTAAACTTTCTGGTTTCACTAAAACATAAAATGATAGAAATTAGAAACAAAGGAGCTAACCTAATATTAGTTCTTTAAATGTGTTTGTTCCTCTGTATGAATCAAAAGCATCCAGCTCCCACGCCTACGAGATAAATCTGCAATAGACTTATACTGAACTTTTCTGAATAAATTCAAAGAATGTATTGGCAGGTAGGATTTAGAAATGGAATAGGGAACACGTATTGATTCCATGATCTTATGATCACAAATGATTAAAATAAGAGAAATCTATGTGTAATACATTCCTTTCATTGTTCAACTAAACATCAAAGAGAAATCATGATATTCAAATTGAAAAGATGATCACAGTGTCAATATCTGGAACAATGAATCATGAACGATATTTATAACATGAATATCCTAAAACATAACATATCAATGAATCTAAAGCTACACGACATATTAATATATCAAGATCAAATAAAACAAAACATCAATGGAACACCATTCACAAAGGACTAAAGACAAAATGTTGTACGTTGTTCCATTAAGTCTTGTAAGTCATTCATCCATCTTTGGTTCCAGGTCAAGATGCCTTTCATTTACAAAATGCAGAGTATTTAAAGAGTCTTTTAGAAATATCATCTTCCTATCTCTCAGGATAGGATCATATCCCATGAGATCAAAATATTACAAATATGGAGGGCCTGCAGCCACTCATAATCAAGCTGTATCTTCAAATACTAATAAATTTTTTTTCTCATTTACAAAATTAACAGGAAAAAGATACTAATCATCTAAATAGAACATGTTCCACCTCATAAAATTAACATCAAGAGATACCACATCCTAAAAATGAAATAGGAACAAGTTAGATAATTTATTAACAACTAATTACTAATTTTTATATAAAAATGACTTGGCTACAGAATCATGAGATTCTCTAGCTAGTCTTATATTGGCAAAGGAAATCCAATTTTAACCGATTTGATTCAAAAAATAACGTGATTGTAATAAAAGGGATAAAACCATTTTACCATTTAAACCAATGACTAAAAATGGATCAAGATAGATCGGAATTGATTATGGCATTCACATTGTCTGCATTCTTTATCACAATGGTGCCTGTCTTCTTAATACGTTTGGCTTGTCTCTGTTCATTTTCTCTGAAGTCATAATTTTCTTTTGTCAATAATTCATTGTGAGCTGTGAGTGCTTTAATTCTTTCTTGGAGAATGGGGATATCAGTATAGTACCATTCAATCCAATGCAAGCAGGCCTCGCACTGCTCAGAAGGAGTGATATGTCGATGGAGCGTATAGTTGGATGTGGGTAGATCAATACTACCTGTTGCGGGCCCTGAACCAAACTTAATACTAGTAAACCCATATTTACCTTGGAGACACAGTGGGAGGTTATTAACAAAGTCATATAGTTGAGAAGGATTAGATTTTTGACAATTTGGATCTTCTTCTGCCAGGGAATTTTCAATTTCGGGATCTGAAACCTCATTGATCTTGATCGGGTCGTTCAAGCTCAAATGAGGTTTAGATCGATTCCTTAAAATTCTCAAGATGAGCCGACCAACTCTCTTATTTCAGAACCCTAATGCTGCATGCTTTTGTTTTGACTGCTTGTGTGAGTTGTCGACATAGGGTTTCATAATGGCATTATGGCCATTATCCAAATTATGCATAGGAGGTTCACTCCACTCACACTCTACAGTCTGTTTCTCATGTGGGAAATGGCTGGGCATTAATTCGTTCAGGGGTTTTGTGGTTGGCTTATTATTCGGACCGTCATAGTGTTATTTTACCAATGATTCACCCAAATTAGGTCCATCCACAGAAACGGTAGAAACAAAACCATTTCTCACTAAAATTCCATCCCAACAGTTAGCTATAGTTTTCAAATGGTGTGTTAAAATAATCTTGATTAAGCTGTGGTGAAACAAACTAGAGTCGAGGCTCTATTTTTAATACCTCTTAGACATCTTGTATAGGCTGCTGAGAAAATAGAAAGGCACATTCAAATGAAAACCTATGAAGTGCATAAGCAACCATAGATGATAGAGAAACACTAGACCATAACGGCCCTCACTGGTTACAAACTATTTAAGGACTGATAAGAGGCTCATGAAGAGGCTCCAGAGAATTTCTTTGATTTTCGAGTTCTTGAACCACTTTTGACTGGTGGATGGAAGCCCGGTGGCTTCGCTCATGAACTCCTCAGTCACCTCCAACTGAATATCTTCAACTTTCACCCTATACCCATCAAATGTTTGTGTGAATTCCTTGGCCACGTGAAGGTTATACCCTTCGAACCTCTTGATGAAAGTATCCCAGCCCTAGCCATCATCATCTGAAAACAACGCTTGAGAGCCATTCAACTCTATTCAGAAAACAGGAGCCATTAGAAATATGACTGGAATGTAATGGGGGTGACTCAAGGTAGATCTAGGTTTATATGGCAGGAGTAGGAGAAACAATTTTGAGCGAATAAAATGGAAACAAACCAAGAAAAACCTCTGCGCAATCATAGATTAAACATCAAGGTTTCGGTCATTAAGTTTGAGTGATCCTGGTAATGAAAAGCTTGAGTACAGAGTATAACACAAACCCTCAAATTATAATGAAATTCCTGTCAATTCACTCTACCAACCAAAGTTCAAGTAGAGGGTACGATTCTGGTGCATAAATTCCCATGTCTAGTAATGACTATAGTTGATTTTCCAAGGGTTTAAAATATACAACATGTTTATAATTTAAATGCAAAACAACACAAGTATCATATCAACATTCAAAGTAATCAAAGGGAAGTCATTCAAGCGTTAAACATGGAGTAGATACAAGCACAATGACACTTTAAAAAGATGTTTTGAATAGGGATATAATACAAAACTAAGTTTCCATGCTTGATTCATGCTTTCAATCATGAATCAAACATGGAATAAAACAAACATGCAAATATTTAATCGATTAATGAATGACTATACTAATCCAGTAATGATCTAAAAATGATAAGTTTTACAAGACAAGGTGAAGACAGCTATAGAAAGCATAGTTTCTCGTTTGAGCAACGAAATCGTGTAGGGATGCCAATAGTGGTGACTTTGTTGATACTGAGAGGGGGGTGAATCAATATCAAGTACAATTTAAAAACCTTTTTCAACTTATACTTAAACCATTAAATTATATCCAATGAGCAATGAACAGTAGTATAAGAGTTACACCAATACACCACAATACACCACGCACAATAT
>JASDQU010103262.1:23036-64652 GCA_032191745.1 Picea mariana | reverse complement strand
TGATCTCAACACTTTTTGTACAACCAATGATTCATCGAGCTCTTCACCTAATCCTCTGATAGCATTAACAACTTCATCAACTCTAAGAAGATAGGTTGCAATATCTTCCTTTTCATTCATCTTCAAATTTTCAAATTCTGCTCTATGTCTTTGAAGCTTGACCTGCTTAACTTTTAGATCACCTTCGTAGATATTCTTGAGTTTGTCCCATACCTCTTTAGTAGTGTTTCATCCCATCACTTTGCTAGCAATGGTTGGTGTCAATTATCCTAGAATAACATGTCTGACTTTTGAATTACAACTCATAAGCTTCTTCTCATTTGGATTGGTTGGAGCATTATTTGGGATTACATAGCCATTCACAACTGAGTACCAAATGTCTACTCCCAAAGCTGTTAGGTAAGTTTTCACTCTATCACTCCAATATGTATAATTTCTTCCATCAAATTTTTGAATCCCATTTGAAATGTGCTCATGGTCATCCATTTCTGCTCAGGATTTTCCTTCCAGTGGTTAAACTGTTCTGAAGGCAACCTGCTCTGATACCAATTGTTGATACTGAGAGGGGGGTGAATCAGTATCAAGTACAATTTAAAAATCTTTTTCAACTTATACTTAAACCATTCAATTATATCCAATGAGAAATGAATAGTAGTATAAGAGTTACACCAATACACCACAATACACCACGCACAATATATGAGAAATAATCAATAGTTTTTGTTCAAGGGAAGTAATGACTTCCAAAGGTAGCTACAACTTCCAAATGTAAAGGGAGGGATAAAACTCCAAGAGGAAGGTACAATCCTCCAATATCAAGAGATATTTGAACTCTCTATCCTTGCCCCTTCCTTCCACCCAAGAATATATGAGAGATAATAAAACTTTACATTAAATAATCACCATTAAACAATCATCACATAAAACCTGATAATGCTTTCTGAGATTTCTTCAATTTATGCAATTATTAAATTCTTGGAGTACTTTGATCCTGTAGATAATGTTACTCAATGTGTTCTATGAAACTCCTCTAATTTTCACTCCTTGAATCCTCCCCAAAAGGAGGTTATAGAAAGAATGGTAGACTTTATTCAATTCTGATCTGTTTAGAAGACCCAACTTGTACAGCATGCCCCGTGCTCAATATTTAACATCTGATTCTGAAACTCGTACAAAAGCAACTAAAGTCCATAATATTTCCAATCGAAGTGGTCCCACTGCATTTGGATTCTGTATGAAAAAGTTATGACTGTTTTACCTAGAACACCTGTTTATTGACTAGTTTCAGGACTGGTCACAAACCCTATATTCCACAGAGAGTATCTCCATAATTATAGCGAATCAAGAGCTGAAATTTTTACCAGAGGTACCTTGATATGTCTTCTCAATACCATAGCTATTTCACCATCTGAATCTTTCTAGAAAAAAAGTTATAGAAAAAATGGTAAGATGACCTGAAAATAACATACCTTAGAACACATCACCAAAAGACTTCATCCTCCCTTGAAATCCGGCCTTCTTTTACTTCTTCTTCCCGATGAAATTTGACTTGTATCAAATGAATGTATAATGATATTTATTTATACCATTTATGTCACTTCCTTTTAACATCAGGGCCGACCTGACACTTTCTTATTTTGTAATTATTTTCTTTAATTATTTCTAGGGCCTACATGTACTTCCTTTTTCAATTCACTTTGTCATCTTCAAAAATTCATTTCTCCTCAACCATGAGGATCCATGTGACATGCCACATACCACCGGAAATAGCATGATGTATACTATCCATTCATGGGTGTTGTATATGCATGTGCATTTTCCTTCATGTCCAATTCATGTCCAAATACCTTTATCAATCTTGCGGTCCAAAACCCATGACTAGGGTTGACATCAATGACAACAATCAATCTTCCAACAGACTTACTGGGAGAAGTAGTCACCAAAGAGTTCATGTTAGAAATGATCATAATGATTAAAAATTAAAGAACAATTGAAAGTAAATCAATCATCCCAATCAAACTCAAAAACATCACATAGTCTAGCTTCATATGTCTTTCTATCCAAATGAAATCCAGTGACAATTTTTAATTATGAGAGAAACGATATTCAAGCCAATGACTATGATATTGTTGATAGATTCATTGCTTCCAGAAGGTTTCCATAGCCTTGGAAGGGATTTCAATTAACCCACTCTGACGCCTCTATCCTATCCAAGAATTTATCAATTCCAGATGAAGGACACTTCACAATTAATATCAAAATTTATACCAGAAATTTTCTTGAACCCAACATTGCTTCACTACCAACGGACCTGTTCAGTACCCCAACGAACTTGTCTTGGAATCATGCATGCATTTACCCACTTCCTACATACCTATTCAGTATCTCAATGGGTTTACAGACACTTCCCACAGCTCTCTGGAAGTTATTTTCAATTTGTCATAGATTTTATGATCTTCAGGAGAGATGGGTGATGCTGAAAATTTTAGATTCTGAAACACTTGATATTTTCCAACGTTATTTTTTTGCTTGATGACCTCCATCATGGTCTGAATATAGTTTTCTGATAAGAATAAATTTTTGAGGGCAATAAGGCATACCGAGTTGTTTTCTTTTAAAAAACAGGGACATCGGAAAGAGCTTTAATGATGATCGTATCTTCTCATGATTATAAAGTCAAACCAAGAAGGCTATTTCTAACAGAAAGTTTCCTTAGCTAGTCTGAGTTTTAGCAATTTACAACATCGATGCTCTGAAATGACCTTGACTATTTATTTATGATGAGGGATTATGGTTTCCTTTCATGAAATAAATGGAGGCACAGACATAAATTTATTCAGAAAGCAGTGAAAACAAGCAAAATGAAAAGAACCAAAATAAAAAAACAAAAGAAAATTTAAAAAGAAAATATTTGCAAAGGCGGATTTGGAATTATCAGGAAAAATACCTCTTGAGAGCTTGGCCATTCACTGGAAAAGTGTCTTTCCATCCCTCCAAATCGTGTAGATGGAAAGAGATATGACCTAGTTTTTCAGAGATTACGAACAATCCCAACCACAGATTCTAGAACTTGGTGTGTTCCCCTTTTCCCTCGTGGGGTTTATCCCATTTGAGAACCAGGTCTCCTACCTCGAAGTTCCTATCTGAAGAAGATTTTGAATCAAACCAATTTTTAACAATCTACTGATGCTGATCCAAATTTTTCTTTGCTTGCATTCTTACTTCCTCCAACTTTAATAAAGCATTGATTCGATTTTTTAGAGGCGGACAAACCTCTTCTTGAACTTTCTGCGATAATTGTAGAGATGGGAGTAAAACATGAGGATGCAGGATTGCTTCTCTCCCATAAACAATAAAGAAAGGGGAGTTACCAATAAAGGTTTTGGGTGTCACTCTATCAGCCCAAAGTGCGTTAAATAGTGCGTTGTACCAGTTCTCATGGTTTTCAGAAACTATCCTCTTGATGATCTTGATTAAATTTATGTTTGTCAATTCTTCTAGACCATTACCTTGGGGGTAGTAGTTGGCAGAATATTTTAATTTGATCCTTTTTCTAAAGTGAACACGTTCATATCCATGGATGATAAATAAGATGCATTATCAAAAAATAAACATTTGGGAAAGATGAATCTAGTATTGATATTCAAATTAAGGAAAGATACTACCTGATTCGTGTTTACCACTTTCAAAGGTGCAGCTTCAGACCACCTAGTAAAAAAATCTGTTGTTTTAATAATATACTTATGCTACTGTGAAGAAGAAGGGTTGATTGGGCCTATGATGTAAAGACCCCATTGCTGAAAAGGTGAATCTATAGTAACGGGCTGTAAAGGGAATGTTTCCTTTTTCACCCGTCCAACAACCTTTTGGCAGATTATACATTTGCGACATAGGGTGTGGGCATCTTTAAAAAACGTGGGCCAATAGTACCCAACCCTTAATACTTTGTGGGTAGTGCTGTCTCCACCAAAGTGTTGACCAACTTCACCTGCATGAAGTTCAGATAGCACTTTCCCTAGTTCATCTTTTTCCAAACATCGCATAAGAACATCGTCGAAATTGTTTCGAAATAATACATCATTTATGAACTGGAAAGATGCAGATTTTAACCTAAGTGCTCTTCTATTCCTAAGATCAATATGGCGAGGAGAAGATCCATGTGTCAAATAAAATTTAATATCATCATACCAAGAATTAGCAACAACTTGTGTACAGTTTATTTGTTTCTCATTGTGCTGATTTTCAGTCAAGATGTTAATTTGCTTTTCCTGTTTTTCAACTGTATCTACCACCAGTTTACATAGGCCTTGACCTCTAACAATTTGTGTGGGATTTATTTCGAGGTCATAATCTTGTAATGACGTCGTCCATTTTGCCCATTTTTCCCCTAATTCCTTTTGTACTAACAAGTTTCTTACAATAGGGTAAGGGACAGTAACTTTAGTTCTGCATTTCAGCAAATATGACCGGAAGTGTTTCACTGCTTTAAAACAGCATACGCCTGTTGATCTATGGTTGGGCAATTCAGTTCATCTCCTTTAAAAGATGAGCTCATGAAGGAAATTAGTATTTCATTTCTTTCAACATTTTTTTGTGTTAACACAATGACATAATATCGGTTGGAGGCGAAGGTGTAAAGAGTGAAATCCCAAGAGAAATCAGGAATCATCAAGGAAGGAGATTCTATTATTGCCTTTTTGATGGAATCAAAATATTGAATTTCTTGGGGTCCCCAATGATACTGAATGTCCTTTTTAATTAAATTTTGTAAGGGTCTTATCATTTCTGAGAAACTTGGGACAAATCTTCTGACGAAATTAATCTGGTCTAAAAAGGATTGCATGGATTTTTTGGAGGAAGGAGGGGGGAGTTTGGCAATGGCTTGGGTTCTTTTGGGATCGATGAACATTTTTTCATTGGATACTATGAACCTGAGTATTTTTCCTTGTTCTACCACAAATACTGATTTCTTAGGGTTGAGAGATATGCCGTACTTCCGGCATATTTCTAGGACAGCCCTAAGGTGAGACAATTTATCTTTCCTGTTTTTAGAATAAACAGTAATGTCATCAAGATAGACCACTACTGAATTATTTATGAGACCACAAAAAGCAATGTCCATTTCTCTCTGGAAAGTGGCCACGGCATTTATAAGACCAAAAGGCATCTTCTTGTAGGCATAAGTTCCCCATGGGGTACGAAAAGTGGTCTTGAGCTGATCTGGGGGTGACATGAGGACCTGGTTATATCCTGAAAAACCATATAGCAGAGATAGTCATTCTGAACCAAATACCTGCTGAAGGATTTGTTCCATTGGAGGAACGAGGTAGTTGACTTTATTAGATGCTCGGTTCAAGTTACGAAATTCGACACAGAGTCGAATTTCACTGCTTTTGTTCCTTAAAGGAACTAGATTAGAAACCCATTCTATGTGTCTCAATGGGAAAATTATCTTTGCATTTAGTAGTTTATTCAGTTCTTTCTTGACCATGGGTTCTAATTTGGGGTGCATCTTTCTTAATTTCTGCTGGAATGGTTGAGTTTGTGGTTTCATGGGAATGACATGTTGTATTATATTAGGATCAAATGTTTTTAGGTCATTGTATGTCTAAGAAAAAACATCTTTGAATTCTTTAAATAATTTTAGGAAGGTAGATCATTCTTGCTTGGAGCATCCCATTCCCAAATTGATGTTTTGAGGATTATCTTTAGTCCCTAAATTCATCGTTCCATAAGTCAAGGAAGAACTATTCATTTTATAATTAACTGACCCTCTAAATTTATCATGCAAGTCATAAAACTTTTATGGTCTTACAATAGATTTGGGGATAGAATTCACCATATCAGGCATTGATTCTGGAGATCTAGGATTTTATATTACCATGAAGTTGCGAAGGTTTTCATCATGAGTTCCTTCATCGATAACCACACCTTGGAAGGTGTCTTCCATATGCAAAAAGTTGATGATTTGTTGATCATCGTCAAACACCCTCCAATTGGTGATGTTATCCAGGATCGACGGCCTAAAAAATAATTCAATCAAGAATGCATTAGGAGAGAGACCTTTTGCAGGCAACAGTTTAGAAACGACATTAGCCAATAAATCAACCTCTGAGTTACTTAGTCTAGGGATGGAATTTATGTTAAATGCTGAAAAATTTTGCATTAAACTCCATACCTCAGTTTGGTATCTTTTCAGATGTGGTGATAAGAAATGTATGGAGTTCCTTACCTGCCTGACCATGATTTCTGAATCACTGAATACCATTAAATTTCTTACATCCATATCCACAGCTTTCCTGAGTCCTTGCAAAATTTATTTGTATTCGGCGGTGTTATTGGTGCACTCAAACTCTAATCGACAGGAAATGAAAGTTTTATTACTTGAGGGATCGATGAGTACACATCCTGCATCAGCTCCTTCTTTGGATTTGGATCCTTCAAAGTACAATGACTAGATTTGAGCTCCGTCAGCAGTGTTTGACACACTCGGTGAGGTTGATGACTGAGTATAGGTCATAAGATCTGATTGTTGCCCAGAATCAGTGAAAGGTGAAATTTCGATCATGAAGTTACCAAAGAAGGTGTTCATTCCCTGCATTTCAAATGAATTAGTAGATGCAGTAAATGGTTCATTTGCATCATTTAGATCTGTCACGGTATGCTTGACATAACATTCACGATTTATCCTAATTTTATTGGGGTGTCCATTTTCTGGAAACCACAGATGAGACCAATTTGTGGAAAAATAACCATGCAGTTGTTCAGACCAGTCCCTGCTTAAAAACAAACTATATACTTCAGGGATGTCAACAACAATTATGTCAATAATTTGGTGAACCTTAGTATTAGAAGATAACCTAACCAAGACATTATTTAGTTCACTGATTACCTTGATTTTTGTCTGATCAAGTTGAATGATTTTGAGATCAGAAGGTTGAACTTCTGCATTAATTTTTTGACACACAGATAAAGGCATTACATTTGATAATGCATCGGAATCGACCATGCAGTTATGTACATTTCTATTAAAAATTTCGAAAGTTAACAAAAAAGGCAGGACATTTTTACGAGCATTAACAACATAATTTTGTTGATTTTTTGCCATTGTCCCTAAAACTGTTTTATCTACATTTGATATAGTTTTTTCAGCTAAATCCCTTTTATCTGGAGGTACATATGTTTTTTTAGTAGGGATCCTTTTGGATTTTTTGGAACTAGTTTTTGAAGTCTTCTCATTTCTAGGATCGTTGTTCTTACTATTTTCTGTGATATTTTGCAGCATTTTCTGTAGAATAAGAGGGAATTTCAAAAGATCGAAAACATAAATATTAGCCCTTATTTTTTTAAGATATCCAATCAAGTCATATTCTAAAACTGGGGCTGCTAAACTCTATTTTATTTCATCTTGTTTCAACTTTTTTGGATGCACATTATTACTCATTTCAGAAGATGGTTTGCTCTGTGTTTTTCTTCTCATGTTGTAAGGGTGGACAGTTTCAAAGTTTTCTTGGAAAGTACTGTCAGAAAAGTGTCTAAATATATTAGGAGATGAGTCCTCTCCTTCAACTACTTCTTCCTCAACTACGTCTTCAGAACTTTCAGGAGGAACAGAGTTATCATGTGCTTCAAGAATAGTTTGCAAAGTGTATTGTAAAGGAGGGAAACGGAAAGGTTTTCTAAAAGGTGGTTTAAAACTACCTTTTCTTGAGGATGCCTCCTCGGCCGACCTCTTCAAATCCACGAATTGATTTGATATTTTTTGGAAATCCTTCTGCAAGCTTTCTAGATCTAAAGTTTCTAGTTGACTTTTAGTATGAGGAGGCCTAGTGAGGATTTCTACTTTCTTTTTGGAAGATGAATTTGTTCCAGGTTCACTATTGAGATTATCCTTTAAACTTAATATGTCCTTCTTTATTTGTCTTGACTCCTTGAAGGCTTCCAACAATGTAGACTTTTTAGATCTTTTAACCCAAATTGATATATTATTATGTAGAGATTTGGTGTAATATGCAACAATTAGACTCTCAGTAGGCATTGAATCTGTGGGAATTCGATTGTTTAACGTAAGAAATCTCTGGTTAAAATCTTTTACTTTATCCTTAGGGTTCATTTTTAGGCTGCAGAGTTCAATAACCAAGTCTTCAGGAGATTTATCATCTCCAAATTTCTCTAAGAAGCAGGTTTCGAATTTGTCCCAAGAGACAATCGTCTGGGGCTATTGGGAAAAATACCCTGTGGAGTCATTTCCCTAAAATGTATAAGGAAAAAGTTTGCATACTACATCTTCATGCTCTACAATTCAGATCCTAATGGCCAACATAAACTTATTTATGTGATCTTCAATAGATTGTTTAGAATCTGGATCAAACTTAGGCAACCATTTCTCTAGGTGTTTTGGTAATGGATGTTGAGGCCCAGGTACAACCACAACATCTTGATCGAGCCAAGGTCTGGAGGGATTGTTTTGGTTTGCCATGGTTGTTGGTGGTGTTAAAGGATGAGATGATTCAGACGAGGAGCTGTCTTCATCAGATGACTCTCCTCCTGAAGAGGATGGATATGAATGAGGTGGGGAAGGTGGAATACCAGATCCTCTGGCTTCGAGGATACGTGTTTCAGCAAGATCCATGGTATTATCTCCTGAAGGGTTCAAAAGCAGACCAGTGCCTTCAATTTGTTCTCGGATATCCAAGAAATATAAAGGTTGATTAAGAGGCTTACCAGGTTGTTTGATACGGGACAAGGCACTATGTGTCCTTATGAGTGATTGATGAACAATTTCTTGTACGTTGGTCCCTTGAGGATTTGGTGTCACCGGTTCAATGAGAATCTCAGGATTTTCGTTTGAGGTAGTAGTTGTTTCTAAAGTAACGCTATTGTCAGAGAGACTACGTGTTACTATAGGGGAGCGAGTGTGTGGGGGAGGAGTCTTACGAATTCCATGAGCCATCAAATTAAATCAGGCCCTCCTTCTAGCACCATTTGTCGATGGGCGAAATTGACGGGTCACTAACTTGGAAGAACAGGTCTAGTCCGGGGTTTTTGAAGTAACCCAAGTTGTTTGGTGTAACCGGTTATGGCGGTTTTAATGGCTCTGTTAGCCAATCTAAGATCCTAAGGTAAAGGAAAGGAATAAATAACTAATGTTAAATAATAGTATATACATAAATTCTAATATAATTATATATATAAATTTATGTGAGCAGAAAAGGAAAACATAAAAATATTACTTATGAACAGAATTTACAAGTTGCAAGTTTTACTAGAAACTTACGAAATCAATGTAAAAATAATTGTTTTACAGAAGAAGATAAAGAAAGCACATTTGAATATTTTTTTTTGTTTTCTAATTATAAATCTAAAAAAACTTGAATTAACTAAGTTATCAAACACAGATGTACAGATAGTCTAAGTTGATCTAAACTTTTTGGTTTCACTAAAACATAAAATGACAGAAATTAGAAAAAAAGTAGCTAACCTGATATTAGTTATTTAAATGTGTCCATGCCTCTGTATGAATCAAAAGCATCCAGCTCCCATGCCTACGAGATAAATCTGCAATGGACTTATACTGAACTTTTCTAAATAAATTCAAAGAATGTATTGGCAGCCAGGATTTAGAAACAGAATAGGGAACACGTGTTGATTCTGTGATCTTATGATCACAAATGATTACAATAATATAAATCTATGTGTAATACATTCATTTGATTGTTCAACTAAACATCAAAGAGAAATCATGATATTCAAATTGAAAAGATGATCATAGTGTCAATATCTGGAACAGTGAATCATGAACGATATTTATAACATGAACGTCTTGAAACATAACATATCAATGAGTCTAAAGCTACATGATATATTAATATATCAAGATCAAATAAAACAAAACATTAATGAAACACCATTCACAAAGGACTAAAGCCAAAATGTTGTACGTTGTTCCATTAAGTCTTGTATTCGTCCATCTTTGGTTCCAGGTCAAGATGCCTTTCATTTACAAAATGCAGAGTATTTAAAGATTCTTTTGGAAATATCATCTTCCTATGTCTCAGGATAGGATCATATCCCATGAGATCAAAATATTACAAATATGGAGGGCCTGCAGCCACTCATAATCAAACTGTATCTTCAAATACTAATAAAAGTTTTTGCTCATTTACAAAATGAACAGGAAAAAGATACTAATCATCTAAATCGAACATGTTCCACCTCATAAAATCAACATCAAGAGATACCACATCCTGAAAACGAAATAGGAACAAGTTAGATAATTTATTAACAACTAATTACTAAATTTTGTATAAAAATGACTTGGCTATAGAATTGTGAGATTTTGTAGCATGTCTTATATTGGCAAAAAAAATCCAATTTTAACCGATTTGATTCAAAAAATAACATGACTATAATAAAATGGAAAAAACAGTTTTACCATTTAAACCAATGACTAAACATGGATCGAGATAGCTCAGAATTGATTATGTCATTCACACTCTCTGCATTCTTTATCACAATGTTGTCTGTCTTCTTAAGATGTTTGGCTTGTGTTTGTTCATTTGCTCTGAGGTCATTATTTTATTTTTTCAATAATTCATTGTGAGCTCTGAGCACTTTAATTCTTGCCTCCAGAAAGGGGATATCAGTATAGTACCGTTCAATCCAATGCAAGAAGACCGCGCAATGCACAGAAGGAGCGATCTATCGATGGAGCATATAGTTGGATGTGGGTAGATCAATACTACCTGTTTTGGGCCCTGGACCAATATTGATACCAGTAAACCCATATTTACCAGTGAGACATGGTGGGAAGTTATTAACAAAGTCATACAATTGAGCAGTATTGGATTTTTGACAATCCAGATCTTCTTCTGCCAGGAAATTTTCAATTTCGGGATCTAAAACCTCATTGATCTCGATTGGGTCAATCAAGATCAAATGAGGTTTAGATAGATTCCTTAAACTTATCGAGATGAGCTGACCAACTCTCTTATTTTGAAACCCTAATGCTTCTTGCTTCTGTTTTGACTGCTTGTGTAACTTGTTGACATAGGGTTTCATAATGGCCTTATGGCCATTATCCAAATTATGCACAGGAGGTTCACTCAACTCACACTCTATAGTATGTTTCTCATGTCGGAAATGACTGGGCATCACTTCATTCATGTTTTTTGTGGTTGGCTTATTATTCGGACCGTCATAGTGTTCTTTTAGCAACGATTCACCCAAATTATGGCCGTCCACAGAAATAGTAGAAAGAAAACCATTTCCCACTAAAAATCCATCCCAACAGTCACCTATAGTTTTCAAATGGTGTGTTACCAGAATATTGATAAAGTCGTGGTGAAACAAACTAGAGTCGTGGCTCTGCTTTTTATACCTCTTATACATCTTGTATAGGATTCTAAGCAAATAGAAAGGAACATTCAAATGAAACCTATGAAGTGAATAAGTAACCATAGATGATAGAGAAAGACTAGACCATAATGAACCTCACTGGTTACAAACTGTTTAAGGACTGATAGGAGACCATGCCATCTAACCTTAAGCAAAGAAACAGGAATACCTTTTTCACAACCATCAATCTTTCTGGAGGTCACAAAGAGGCTTCAGGGCACTTCTTCGATTTTCGAGTTCTTGAAGCACTTCTGACCGATGGATGGAATCTCGATGGCTTCTCTCATGAACTACTTAGTCACCTCCAACTAAATATCTCCAAATTTCACCCGATACCCATCAAATGTTTGTGAGAATTCCTTGGTCGCACGAAGGTTATACCCTTCGAACCTCTTGATGAAAGTATCTGAGCCCTGGCCTTTCAAATCCTCGACTACATCATCATGTGAAATCAATGTTTGAGATCCATTCGGCTCTATTTGGAAAACATGATACATTAGAAATATGATTGGAATGTAACGGGGTGACTCAAGGAAGCTCTGGGTTTAGATGGTAGGAGTAGGAGAAACAAATCTGAGTGAATAAAATGGAAACAAACCAAGAAAAACCTCTGCGCAATCATACTATAAAGATCAAGGTTTTGGTCATGAATTTTGAGTGTTCTTAGTAATGAAAACCTCAAGTACATATCATAACACAAACCCTCAACTCATAATGAAAGGACTGTCAAATCACTCTACCAGCCAAAGATCAAGTACAGGGTATGATTATGGTGCATAAATTCCCATGTCTAGTAATGACTATAGTTGATTTTCCAAGGGTTTAAAATATACAACATGTTTATAATTTAAATGCAAAACAACATAAGTATCATATCAACATTCAATGTAATCAAAGGGAAGTCATTCAAGCGTTAAACATGGAGTAGATACAAGCACAATGACCATTTAGAAAGATGTTTTGAATAGGGATATAATACGAAACTAAGTTTCCATGCTTGATTCATGCTTTCAGTCATGAATCAAACATGGAATAAAACAAACACGCAAATCTTTAATCGATTAATGAATGACTATACTAATCCATTAATCGTCTAAAAAAGATAATTTTTACAAGACAAGGTGAAGGCAGCTACAGAAAGCATAGTTTCTCATTTGAGCAACGAAATCGTGTAGGGATGCCAACAATATGCAATCTCCACTGCTGATAGTGGCATAGCCATGCCAGCATGCAACTGTCCTTCACACGACGAAGTTAGAGAAGGTAGGGTCCATGGATCACTAAAATAAGAAGTGCAAAAAGGAATGGACCTCCCTGCAGAAGCAGGCTTACTAGACATGGCGTAAACGTGGTGAATCGGTGCCAAGATGTTGAAAGTACCCATGAGGGAAGAATACATTCCAACGCCGATATTCTCAGTTGTCAGCTGAGAATTTTCGATCACATGGATCGACGATCCAACAGATGCATTAGGACTAGAGTACGCAAAGGATAATTGGCCGATAGTCACGATCTCCCCTTGATGAGGAAAACAAAGTACATGGAAGATGGATGATATGAAAATGACCATAGCATAGGTCCAATTGCGACCTAGTAACAGGTTATAATTGAGAGGTGCATCAACTACCTCTACTTCCACCTCTACTGTCTTCCCACCTAACGGGACCGGAAAGGCGGGGAGAATACCATGAGGGTGGAAGGAATGAACGTCAAATGCAGTCAACATGTTCGATGAATTGGAAAGGGCCGGAGAACTGAGAGCTTTCCAACATACCATGGACATCACATAGGTGGCACCACCTTCATCAAGGAATGCTCGTTTGATAGTATACTTGGAATACTCCACATGGATTTGGAAAGCCACATGGTAGGGTAAGTGAGGCTTCACATCCGTAACATAAAAATTGATAACTTTCAATCCACTAGGTTCTAGAGATCCTAAGGCAGTGATGTAGGAGCATCGCCAACATCAAGCAAGCGTGGAGCAACGCCAATGCATTTTGGCACATGATAAAAATGTTTGAAATGTTTTAACGTTGGATGCGCCAAAATTAATTGAGATAATTAAGAAAGGGTGTACTGGTAGATTGTAATCAGACCTTGAGCATCCCACTCTCGTCTGAAGGACTAAGAAGGCATTTATGTTAGTTAATGTTAGTAGGTAGAATTGAATTCCTAGATTAGACAGTTTTAGGAACCAGAGGGAAAACAGATATAGAAACCCTCACTTGTATCATTGTAACATTAACAAGATTAGCAGCATTATGAGCAGAGAGCAAAGAGCTATAGTTGAAAACACCCATGTACAGAGATTTGAATTAATAGAAAGAGCTTTGATTCAAATTCATGGTGTCGGATTTGTTCTCTGTGTATGCATTGTGAATGTTATGCTCATGGATGTTTATTTTCTGTTACACATTTGCTTTATGTGTTGTGTATATGATTTCATGCTTTGTGTTTGAAGTCTGAGAGAGAATAGAGAATGAGCTTCAATTGTTTCTCTGCCTGAGCAAGAGTTTTCCTGCAAGGTGTGCATTGACGGGGGACAGAGTTCGTCTCTGCAAGCTTAGGAGAGATAACACGGTTATCATTCTCGCAAAAGGGTAAGTTAAGCATAGGATTCGTGCAAGGAGTGTGCAAGATGAGTGAAGTCTCAATGTTTGCAAACTGAGCGAAGCGATGGAAAGACTACTATCACAAAGAGTGCACAGAGTCGGAGAATTCAATACTAGGAAGTATTGAGGAGTTGCCGCAAGGAGTGCATCCGAAAGTCTTCTTGAAGACTCGATTTGTCGAAGAAAAGCTCAGGAAGTTTAGTGCCTTGAAGTATTGGGAGAAGGCACAGTGATATCATTTCGTGGGAAGACAAGTTTTGTGAAAGAGTACTTTGTTCATTTCGCGAGAATTGTCAAGGAAGAAATTGACAGTCAAAATCCTCTATGGAGGATTCGTGAAGTCCTGAAAGCCATCAGATCTCATAGAGGAACAGGGGAGTTACGACATCATTCATCCAGTGCAATATCGGTAAAATTGGACTGTAGGATCTAAACCAATGAGGGTCGTTGGATCACCTGCAAAATCGCATCTCGGGATTTCGGGAGATGAAGGGTCGAAACCTTTGTAACTAGACTCACAAAATCGCAAAAGGCAAAGTCCCGAGGTGGTGAGATCACCCGTATCGGGGACTCGGACATTGGAGTTCAGGAAGGGAGGTCATTCAACTTCATGAGAAGCAAAGTAGCGAAGTAATATAAGCCGTCCATCGGAGGAGGATAGGTGGCAGAGATCAGAGGATCTCGCAAACTCGGAGGTTCGCCGGGTGAGAGCCCAAAATTTGGGTGCTCCAAGTCACGAGAAGCGAAGTCGTGAAGTAATCTAAGCCATCCATCGGAGGAGGAAAGGTGACAGAGATCAGAGGATCTCACAAACTCGGAAGTTCGTTGGGTGAGAGCCCAAAATTTAGATGCTCCAAGTTGCGAGAAGTGAAGTCGTGAGGTGCTTTTGTTGCACATAAGAGACACATGGCAGAACTGCAAGGTGGGCCTGGGAAGTAGACCAGCAGACACACGTCACACATTTGGAAGAGTCAACACTCTGTTGACCTCTCGCGTCTCGGGAACTTGGGAGATAAGGTAATGAAAGTTTGAGTCTTCGACTCGCGAAGTCACGAGTAGCGAAAGGCACTAGTGCTTAGCCTAGCCGGTGTTTGTGCGGGGGAGGTGTTGACGGAGAAGGAGCCACATTCATTTCGCAATCTCGGGTATCATGGATTTGGAGGAGGAAGAGTTGGAGTCTCAATCTCATGAGTTGCCTAGAAGGACCTATGGATCGATAATTTTGCAGATTCCAGTGGTTATCAAAAGAACCGATCCGGCTCAAGGGCATATAGAACGATCTGGTGAGCGGATACTGGTCTTGAGGGACAATAGGTCTGCACCAGGCAGAGAGTAAGTCATTCCTCTGCGATGGACAAGTTTGGATTACCTCCAAAGCTGACATCGCTCAAGGGGTTTGGACCATATCCTCAACAATAGAGTAGTTCTAGGTGGCTCTATCATTAGGGTTATGGGTAGAGTGCTTAAGTACTCCTTTTGAAATGTGAGGCAGTGGCTCTAGTTTCTCAATCTGTAAGTTCATCTCTAGAGGGGGAGGAGGAGCTTCTAGACTGGTACTAGATTTTGAAGAGTTATAATCTCAAGAGTGGGTGTCTATATCTATTTTTGTGTCGACCATATTGATACAAACATGGTCACCATCTTGCAACAGTGGGTTTTGACTTCCATCAAACGCATTTCCGGTGTTCGAAGAGATAAATTCTAAGTGTTCATTTTGTGGGAATGTATTTGTCAGCGCAACAAGTGGTAGATTTAAAATCCTCGCAGCCTACATGAGTTTGGGGCATAAATGTGTAAGGTGGTCATCAGTACAAAGTTTACAAGGAAACTTCACCTTACGTTTCTCCTTCTTTCCCTCTCCAGCATTATCATTCTATTTCCCATTTTTATTCTTGTCCTTGGGTTTATTATTATTCTTTCCACCCTTGTGATTTTTTCGACCTTTCCTTTTATTCCCATCTAGTTACTGGTCACAATTTGGGTTCTTCGACGATTGCACTGAATGTACATCTATCGATTGGGTGGGTTTGGAGGATGCAGATAAAGTTGATCCTCCAACAAACTTTGTTGCCGAGTCTATGTAATTTACATTGGTGGGCCCTACAATTCCATCAGAATAAGGTCCAGGATTTTGTCTAGGATTGTGATTTGGCCATGTTGCATCTGGAAGAAGGTGATATAACATCCCAGACTGAGCATATATCAAATCGAGTTGTTGGGCTCTAAAGATAGCTTCTTCCTCGTTGAAGATCCTGGAAGTAGCAACGTTCTTCGAGATAGTAGCGTGCAAAGACTTTAGGAACCATTCTAGAATAAGTTCCAGGGGTATAGGAGTCTTAATCAACTGCCTTCGTCTACTCTATTCTTGGATATGGTCTGAGATGTGAGTGTCGGTACCCTGGCATAGAGTCGAAAAATGTTCAAGGCCAACATCGTAATGAATGGGCAATTGAAAGTGGTTGAGAAAGGCTAACACCAACTGATGGAATGACCCATGTTTCCCCCTAGGTAGCTCAATATACCATTGCAACATAACTCCAATTAGAGTGTGTTAAAACAATCATAATCTAATAGAATCATGGTTCAGAGTATTCGATGAGTACCAAAGGTGAAAAGTAGTGATGTGATCACTAGGGTCCTCTCCATTCTTACCGTCAAACTTTGGAATGTCTAACGGAAGTTTGGTAGGGACAGGGGGCATGTGGGATCATGACTCATTGGGTCATTCATTAACTTAGACAAGTCTAGTAGATTAAGCATGGCCAAAAAAGGGAGACGAGGTTGCGACATCTGGCCCCACCCTCCCATGAAAGATTGTGCGTTAGGAACTGCATTCCATCCAGGATTCTGGTAAGGACCAAAACCCTGTCTGGAATTATAAGGACCTCCTCCCAACTGATTCATATAAGATGGGTTGGGCATCATTCTAGCAGGAATTGTCTGATAAGGATTATGAAAATTTCCCTCGGTCAGATTAGATCTGAGCTGGGGTTTTTGAAAATTTCCCCCAACCAGATTGGATCTGTGTTGGGGGTTTCCAAAAGTGTAAGACTGACCTCCTCTAGGTGGTAACCTAGAGGATTGAAGTGGATTCATCATGCCAAAATTATTGGTCGGAATCAGCACCAAGGAGGTAGGGATGTAAGACATAACTTCTCCGCGAGTTGGGTTGTTCCATCCAGCTATAGAAGGATTAGACCCAAGGTTAGGAAAAGGGACACTTCCTAAATTAGGATTCATTTGGGGGATATGATAACCACTAATAGGAAAAGGAGTGTAAAGAGATGTTGTGCCCCCAAGTCCAAGGCTAGTGTTGGGGCCAATAGTTGGGATGGAAGTTGAAAAATGTGACGTGAAGTTAGGCATACCATAAGAAAATGGACTAGAAGCCATAGGGATGGACTGAACATTTTAACCCGGCGAGTGATCGAAACCCCCAAAAGGGTTCGATGCAAGATATGAATCATTAACTATAGGCCGAGCCATAGTACTAGTATAAGCCTCTGACACTGCAACTGCAGCAGCTGCAGGAGTCGAAGGGGTGCCATTAAATATAGTGGGTATGGGATTCGAAGAACTCCCAGTGTTCTAAAGACTAGACTCAGTACTCATCCTTGTGGAACCACAAGTCTGAAAGGTGGATGTGTGTGTACCACTTCTACAAACTCTACGCCTTTTAGAAGGCAAGAACCCGAAATTCGGTGGTAACTGTAGCAACCAACGGGACCAGCAAGGAAGCTGGTCCAACTCCACGATGACTAATGACTCTACAAAATACAAATATATCCTAAGGCCAACTAGTAGTCAAAGAGCATCCCAAAAATTCAAATGACCAATATGCATGCAAATAGGCTAAAGTGGCTAAGTGGCCTCCCTCGCTAAAGAAGGTATGCCTTGTCCAAGAGGGACATGAGACTCCCTGCTAAAGTTTGGAGGTAATAGAATCAGTTATAGGGGCACTCGTGGGCTTAAAAACCAGTTGTTCAGATCCTCTGGGAGAGGTAATCCTCCATAAAGGCAGTGTGTTGTCCAACCCCTATCTGACCCAGGGTACAAGTAGTATAACCCCTACAAGTAACCTATGAGATACCTAAGTCAAGAAACTAATAAACCATTGTATAACTGGTGCACAGGCGAGAAGTTGTAAGTCCAAATCACCGTATGGGCAGGGTAACAAAACCCAAAACCTTGAAAGCACCACCTCTCACAAAGGTATGGGTACTAGAAAGATCCCCAAATACGAATAAATCAGCAGAAATATCTCTGACGCTAGGCAAGTATCCATGGGTTATCCCTTCAACTAACTTTGTGCAACCTCGTGGTTAACTCCAGTGTGAGAGAAGCCTCCTGATATTACCAATTATACACTGGACTTCTCAACTCCCTGTCTCAGACACATATATTGATTTAATTTCCTTGGAGAAGTTTACTCACAAAATCCTATTCCAAGGCACTATATTCTAGACTAGTTTGTGCACCCTAAAAATAAAATCGTGACTAATCAATTTTAATTTAAAGCGTAAATTTTATTGGTCATGATTACTCAAAAGGGTATGGAAGCAAAACTCATGATGCTATGATTCTGCAAAAGATAAGTATGAATAGAATGCAAAGTCTACCTTTAAATTTTCAATGAATGATATGTTAATAAAAATAGTGCAATTTTCAATTTCAACTCTGCAATTTAGAAGTAAAATGCAATATTTCGGTAAATGTACTAAGCTAATGATAAAGGTTCAAAGACAGAAATGTTAACCAATGCAAAATGCCTATTTTTTGATTTTTTTTCAATATATCAGAAAGAAAATGCATGGACTGAGAAGCATCCTAATATAAAAATTATACTATGTATAAAAAAAATAACTCAATCAAAATACCAAGCAACCAAGAAAACAACCCTGGGTTCAAGGACAAATCAAAAATGAAAAAAACAATGAGAAAGACTACACCCATAAATTCAACTCCCAACAGGCTTCCTGTAAACCCATAGAAGCTCAACAGGCACTACAGAGACCTAAGAAGGCTTAACAAACATCAAAACTCACCCAACAGTCACTAAACCAAGCAAACAAGCAAGGAAAAGTGGTATACGCGACTGTTTAGGAGAATAGTGAGTATATACGTATCTTGCAGAGAGGCAGAACGCATGTGTACACGAATGTCAAGGAAAAAGGAGCGTATAGGCTTTAAAACAAGGCCAGGGAAGGGAAAAAAGGCTGAAAACTCATACTCAGAGTGAACAGAATCTATCAAGCAGTGATACAACAAGAAACAAAAAGGAAAAAGAGAAATGCAAGAAGAAAAAGTACTTCAACCCTTAGAAGGAAGATCTCTCCCCAATGAAGTCGCCATTTCTGTTATGAGGGAAAAACTCTCTATGGCCAAGGGTAAAACACAATAGACAGGTATGACTGTAGAAATCAACTCGATTCCATTGTATGCTATATGAACTAATGTGCAAGATAAGAAAGAGGCCTACCTCGATCCAATGTTTGATGATGTTCCACCATTGAGCACTTCGACCCAAATCTTTATACCTGTAATAAGTTCTCAATAAACAAACAAACAAACAAAGTATATAGTGATAATGTAAAGGGGTTAGCACATCAGATAGCATATTCCATTAATAAACATTACAAACATTCCCATGGATAATAATCATATATTTTCACGATACCAATAGGATAGGAAAGGAGTATTTCTATGAATAATTGATCAACAAAAGTGTCAACATTACAGACTTCTGTGTCGGCACGATTCGAAACCAAGGAACCAAGTTCCTTGCAACTAGGCCTCCACCACTTCAATTCTCCACCAAAGGCAAGCTCAAAGGAGAGAGACAATGAGGTTCTCTCAACAATAGGGAAAGAGCTTGGGGGTTGAACACTGTGTTCAGACTTGAGGGACAAAGGGATGAAGACTCAATATGAAGTAATTTCTCCAGAGTAACTTTTCTCTTCAAAGTTGAATGATTTATCCTCTTTTCCATAGCTCGAAATTGTGCTCTTATAGCCTTCAAAATGCAACTGAAGGGTTGAGTCGAAACGTTTCCAGTATATGGAAGGACAAGGATCAGAGATCTCTTGTCGTGACATGGAATCCCGACTCCATTTTTGTATTTTCTGGGACAAATCCCGATGTATGCGGTCTATAGTGGAGAAGAATGCATATATGCTTGATGTATAGCTTATAGGGCGTGTATATGTGGAAAAATGTTTATTTTTAGCTCTGGATTTTTCAAAAAGGGATGATAAGTCTGCATAGGGAAATGGAAAAAGACCCTTTGTGAAATATAGCAATGGTGAGGCAAATATTTCTATAATGCTCCCCAGCTCATCCCGACATTGGGCAAACTTTGTGAGATATTTTGGAATGGAGTCACCCTTCTCCATATTGATCTTCCTGAGTTTATCTTTGAGCGCCAATTTCCTATGGTCACTGTTGTTTTGGAATATATCCATCAAAGCCTTCCACATTGCATATGGTGTGTCTTTCCCATGGAGGTTTAAGACAATGTGGTCTTGTACTCACTCCAATAGGATCCTCCTCACCTTTGCCACTTTCATTTTCCATGCATCAAGATTTGCAGCGTCTGCAACATCTGGCTTAGGAAAATCCTTGTCAATGAATTCCTTCAAGCCATTGTCTTCGAGTATTGCCTCCATCCTGTCCTTCCAATCAATGTAGTTCAAGATGCACTCGAATGCATACTCTAACCTCAAGCCATTGAAAGCCATTTCGATCTTGAATCAGTTGTAGCACCAAGAAAGTCTTTCTGCAAATTTGAATTCTATCCAATCACAAACTCAGCTTCTGCAATCTTCTGCGCTCTGATACCATGTAGAAATTTTAATACAAATTATGTATTGCCCAGATTCTCCTGATCTAACAATTATATGCCACTGTTAAATACAGAATTTCTTCTACTAATATTATTGCATAATTTAAAACACAATCGCCAATTGCAATATCAAGAAGAAAGATCAATCACACATAGCACATATGTTTTATCGGGAAAGCATAAAGCTAAAAACCTCACTATCATATATTATGTATATATCATGGATCATGAAACAATATCATACCAAACTCTAATCCAAGATCTCTCAGTACAATATACAATCGTCTCACACTGTCATACAAAAATTGGCAAATGCATGTACCAATTTACTGCCTCCAGACAACCTGCCTCCTTTGTATAATCCCTGTTGATGGCAATCCCTGTAATGAATTAATCCCTCTTGCCTAGAATGCGCATTCCTCATGGGCACATCCAATGTGTGTGTGGTTTCAAGAGTGAACTCACTAATGTCACAAATGATATTCAAGCTATCCATTTCACCTGTTATGTCAACTGGGTCTCCACTGGATCTAACATGCACGTAGTTAACAGTGGTAAATCTTCAGTTTCATGTGAGACCCCTAATTGTGAATTAATTAATAATCAATTCACTGATCTCTCACTAGTGTAAGTTCAGTTACAACTAGTACAACTGATCTTAACTCACTTAACTGAGTTAAACTACTTTACAACTCACATAACTACACATATAAATCTGTTACAACTTTGAATCACTTAGTTACAACCAATTTGACTTGCATGTCCCACCAATCAACCTTTGAACTCGAATTTCCTATAGCTAACTGATTTTCCACTTCAATTAACTATTTCCGAGTGCTCATTGAGAATAGATTAATATTTATTTTCCAACTATTATTAAGGGATAATAATAGTCGACATACATCTATAAATAGAATTCACTCACCATCTATAAATAGACATCATCTATAAATAGAATTTTCTCATCATCTAAAAATAGACTTCCACCTTAAAATAGCCTAAGGCTCCATCTTAGTGTAGGTGCATAATTTTCATGAGGATCTTCTTGTTGAATCTCAACAATTCTATGGAGATTGATATTGAGGATGTGTACTTTATGATAGGGCTCTCCAAGCGGGGGGAACCCATCATCTTGTCTAGACATCGGAATACAACACTGCAAATTGATGATTACCTTGCACAATATTGTAGGTTGGGATCCAACAAGGAAAGTGGCAGGATCACAATTAAGGACGTATGATAACTTTCTTTGTGAACCATACTATTCACCATTACCAAAATAGTGGGAAGCACCAATACTCATCTAGCTTCCAAATATCAAATAAGGTATGCTATTAAATGACTCAAACCAAAGATTTTTAACTGGTGTGTAGGTTTCTTAGCGAATGTTAAGGATTTGATTTCAAGATGCAGGATAGGGAGGCTGAAAATTTTTGGTTATGGATCATTATTGGTATCGCTCTTCCTAGAATGAGTACCTTTGATGCATCCATAGGTCACTTTGATAGAGCTTCTTGTATCTGATCTCAGGATGGAATGGTGGACTAGTCTTTCACCTTAGTTAGGGAACAAGCCTTCATCTTTTTCTTCCATGTCTAGTTTCCTCAAATGGTGGAAGAGACAGATGTGATGGTGGAGGAATACCATTATGTTGGGGTGGATTTCAGAGGAAGTGCATATTTAGTTCTCCCTAAAGGGGATAAATGAGATGCATCAGGTAAATTCAAAGATGTTACCTTGTAAAAGTATTTTTGATTTTTTATGATATATATATTTTTTTGTGGTACAATGAGGAATATAAGCATAGTTTTGTTTCATCACGTAGACCAAGGGATGGCACACCCTTCTGGGATGTCACCATTTGGATGACACGGTGGTGTTTAGGTAGTGATAGAGGCAGGTGGTGGAGCTAGAGGACTCTGCGAGGTAGAGAGGAACCTAAGGGGGATTTACATGGGTGTTCCTTCCATGAGATTACAATATGTTCCCTATCACCTATAGAGGCACATAGTGTGTGTACCAAAGGGTCTCAACCATCTATTGTGGCAAGTACTTAGACCAGTGATGTGTTACCGTGAGCATAATGTGGTGCAGGAAGACAAGTAGAGTCTCATGTCTTAGTGTAGTCTTATTGTGATGATGTATGGGAATAATAGCCCATGTTTTTGTCCCTCTATGTACTTTATGGATGGTGTTATGGCACACTTATACTATATATATATATATGAGTTTTGTCCCGATTACTTATTTTTCAAATGATGTGATGTTTTTTATTTATGCTTTATGATTTTCAATATTCATCTATGTGTGAGATGCCAATCCAACATATAATTTGATAATGAATCTATAATGACATTAAGTTCTCTCGATATGTATTGGTATTCTATGTAAGACAAATACCTCTCGAGACAGTGAACCCTCAAATAGAGATGTAGCAATATTGGATTGTGAAAAACATAAACATGATTAAGTTGACAAACCACGAGTTGGGAATCAAGACTAACAACTATCTGAGATATGCTAAGAAATGTGAAATTGGTTAAAAGTCCAATTATGGCATGATATTCTGCAACATTATTGGTTGCAGGTTTGTTGGCAACCATTTTCATTCTTATCTTTTCCTTATAAGTTGCCTACACAAGGGTTTTGAACCCTCAATACTCATCGCAATTTTTTTAAATAAACGACACTATTATCTTTCGCTTTTGCATACCTACTTTTCATTTTCATTTTCACGACTGCAAGCGTGAAAACCTAGAGTTGGAATTCATGTTGATTGCATTAAAATGATCTTTTGGATTGTTATAAATATTTTTTTTTATGTGGTCATAACTCTTTTACCTCCAACTCACTAATGGTCATCATGTATCAAAACACCAAACCTTTACTCACTTTACATTTGACCATTGTCAATATGGTTTCGATTTAGCAATGGTTGTATGATATTTTGGTGTCTTTGATCAAATCCTTGGTGCAACGGTTTTATTGAACACATTAATTTTGGGTCAAATCGTGGTTCATTCGACATATTGGTGTTTCTTTTAAATCATGCAAATGCCATTGTTTATTTAACATTCAGATCGATTTTTGGGTTATGCATATCATGGTTTTCAATGGTTATGTGACAATTCATTTGGTTATGCACTTGTGATTTGAATGTAACATGTTACCAAGGCATCGTCGATTGTACAGCCTAACATGATATTTTTTCATGGTCCCATTTACTACACCACCCTCGCACGCATAAGCATTAACGTTTTGCCTTGCATTTCGGGCTACCTCTGCTTGTTTTGGGGAAGCTTTGGGAAAATGGTGTTGTGTCTACCCTATCAAACCCTCTCGTCAATTACCCTGTTGATCTTGTGCTATTTTCTATGGCTCCTGTAGTGCGAATTGAACCCCATGGTGTCCAGATTTTGTTATTGTTTGATAGTACCAGAGAAGACTGATTAAGATAACCCCGTAATTGCCTCCCATAGACATGTTTTTGCATGAGCGTTTCTGAGAAAACGGTTTTGAATTAGATCAAACACTTGAAAACCCAGAACCAAAATGACCCCTTTTACCTTCATCGCAGGTGGTTTCCTCAGAAATTGGGTCATTACAGAGATATAGATCGTATTTTAGAGGTCAAATCTCAGATTTTCTCTATGGCTGAAAGGTGCGTTTTGATCTGGTTGCAAGTGTTGAAACATTTGTGACTTCTCCAGGCCTGTGCCTCAGAATCCCTTTCACCTGTCCAGCCTTGTGCCTCATCCTTCTATGAACCCTTGATCAATCCAAAGATTTTCAAGCAGTCTGTCCACAGGCTCTGTTGTCTTTAAAAATGTGGAGGCAATCACTGCCATTATCAATTCGAAAATAGCTTGATCAAATCGAATCCTTGAAACCGAGGTATGGTATTTCAAGAATGATTTTAAAATGATTTTGTTTGTTTTGAATTAGCATAAAGGATTTGTTTGTTCAAATCAAATCCATTTCTGTTATGATTGAATGAATAAAACACGATTCTGTTGATAATAATAACTAGCTACAGAATCATGAGATTCTGTTAGCTAGTTATCAAAATTTGAATTTGTTGATTTTACAATTAACATGCAATCTAATATTATGTATTCTTGTGCATTGACAGGTACACACGAATTTTAAAGGGAGATTGGACCGACTGTGGCATCTTTGAACATGCTTTTTCTTTGCATAGTTTTGGATTGGGTTGTTAGTTTTAGATAGGAACTGGAATTTGGGAGATAGTATTCCCATAATTTTTGCAACAGCTTTGATAATTTCCACAGGAATGTTTTCATCTTGTGGTCTTTATATGTGTATTATTTTTTGTAAACAATGATTGCTACTTGGAGACAGAGACTATGGATTGATGATTCAGACTGGAATGAAAGTGGATGTTTTGTAACAGCTTTAGCTTTCAATATATCATACTTTTATTTCAAGTTTTGTTCATTTCAGTTTGTAATCAAATTATTGACTACTTTAAATATCATAATTTGTTACAGGTTGATGTGATTTGATTTAAATAATGTTCATATTTGATGTCTCCCATTTTATACACAGCAATAAATCTGTTTACGTTTGATGATTAGAACGTTGATCTTCTTCATTCAATAAACAGTAATGCGCAAATTTTCATACTCAGATTTATCCTAATATGATTATTTGTTAAATTATAAATTGTTGTTACTATATGTCTTGTTTGTTCTGTCATTCATATTCAAGCGTCGCTGCTTCCTGTTTACGAGAAGCTTTTGGAAAATCTGGTGTGGGTTTCTCCCATCGAATATCTAAATCGAGTACTGTGCACAGGACAAATAGGAAATGCCACTACAGGTCAGTCTGTTAGTGCTATTTAATTAGTTTAGTTAATATATGAATTTATTGTAATTTGAACACATCTCTTTGTTCATTTCTATAGTTTAGATTTACAGTTAGGATTGTTATTTTATTGCTTAGTTTAGATAGTTGTCATTTTATTTCTTTTTCATAAAAGTTATAAAAATAAAAAATAATAGCTTCGTTGTCGTAAGACAATTCACATATGATTTTGCAGATTTCGATCAAATTTGTATTTTGTAAATACTATGTATATAATGGAGATTTAATTATATTGATAACTGAACATTTAATAAGTAGAATTATTGTTTTATAATATTAGTTAGCAAACTGTATATATATATATATATATATATATATATATATATATATATATATATATATATATTANTTGCAGAAGTTGTTTTTCACTTAGATCAGTTTTTTTAGCTTAGTTTTTCTTTTGTTTTTTCTAGGACTTATATCGGCTAACGGAGCCGCTAAACCCATTGGAGTGGATTAATCCAAACGGCTTGGGTTATTTAGACAACCCCGGACCGGATCCACCCCTCTAGTTGATGAGCGGTCATTTTCGCCCATCAACAAGGTCCAAGATAGATCCCTCCTAAATTTACCAACTCATCAGAATGGTAAATGGTCCAAGCTGCAGAAGCTAAGCTCTAGGTATGCCGGCTAGCACCATCTGCAAATAAAAAATATACAGGGAAATATTCTGGCATATGTGCATTCAAGAACAAAGCAGGGTATAAACAACTAAAGATGAAACAAAACCCTTACACACAAAAGTAAATACACACCAAGCCAAACCACATGGTACAATAATGTACAAAGCACACTTGCAATATTTTCTAAGCATAGTACTTCTTCAGATAGAGCCTATTATCGCACAGTTTGTAGTTAGGCTAAAAGATGTATGAAAGAAAGGAAAACTAGTGTAACTGAGACTATCCTACCACTGTCACCTTGATAGAATATCTCTTTCTGTTTAGCCTGGTAGGCCTAGGGGAGACGTCCCTGGTAACCTGAGGTTTTGAGAAGGCAAAGCTTTGAAAGGATAAGTATAATATTCCCCCTCACAAGTCACCACCGATAGGAAAGTCTCAGCTAATTAGCCAATAAAGATAAGTAATAACTAAGAAAGTGTACCTGCCCGAGACAAAGCAACAAGGAAACTATATGTGTGTAACATTACTTGTTGGTTAGTACTTCATATAATCAAAGACTTTCTTATAATAAGAAATTGACCAATATAAGTGAAGCAAATCAATGATATAAACTAGCAATTATTACAGTGTATCACTTCACAATAAGTGCTAAATAAGCTTCACAATTATCAATGGAAATCAATGTTACAATACCAACATTAGAAGCAATGCTTCAGCCAATCACTCAATTGCTTTAAAGATAAATAAATGTTGCAAGGAATAAGTACAAACAAGTATATAATAGAAGAAATAGGGTTAGTGAATGTTATTCTAATATAGGGTTAGAAGTAGTTAATGATTGTTTAAGAATATTTAGAAGTTGTGTGTGATCAAGGTAATCAACAAAAGAAGTCTTAGATCAGTGTGTTATTAGGGAAAAATGGAGTCAAAAAGTTGCAAATGTTGAAGGCCCGATATGATAATGGTATGGCTAAAGACAAGAGAGTTATATGTTGAAGTGTTGCTAAGACAAGGCCTCAACAATGAAACCCTAGGGGAGAAAGGCTCACTAAGGTGTAGAAACCCTAGGCCTTAGCGCTTTCTCCTCCTTCTTTAGCTCATTAACAAGATAAAAATGACTAGCTTGAGTAATAAATGTTATGGCTAAGGACAAGAGAGTTTAATGATGAAGTGTTGCTAAAGCAAGGCTTCATCAATCAAACCCTAGGGGAAAACAACTCACTAAGGTGTAGAAACCCTAGGCCTTAGTGAGTTTTCCTCCTTCCTTGGCTCAATGACAAGATAAAAAATGGCTAGGCTAGAAGAGTAGAAGTAGAGTGTTGCTATGGCAAGGATCTATCTAACTTCAGAAAATCAAAGTGTCTCTTGGCTTAACTTAGTAGGGAAATGAAACAAGGACACCAACATGTGCTTGTCCCCTAGGGTTTAATCCAACAAATTATAATAACAAAATGCAAGTAAACAATACCATAACCATTCAATAAAGAAGTGTTTTGAAGAAATTTACTTACATCCACCAAGCATTCATATAGCCAAACCCTAGTTGTAAACCTTCCACCAAGAAAGTTCCAAAATAACCAAGAAAGAGACTCCTTCAACAAGTGCGCATCAAAATTCAGCCAAAAAACCTAAAGTAGGGCGCAAATTTCAGACCTCACTATGTGTGAGTGAAAGATGATGATCAAAATGAAAATTTTATCTCTCTACTTATACAGTACAAATGACCTTAATTAAATTTTAGGTCACCAAAAGGCCGACAAGGCCAAAATACCAAATAATACTTTTTTACATTAAATGTCATAAATTAAAACCCTAATCAAGAAAAATTAATACGTCATGACATTTCTAGGGTGAATATATCCCTTCTTAGGGCATCAATGGCCTCCTAGAGCAAAATGTCATCCCTCCTTGGGCTTCTCCAAGTTGCCACACGTGCCATAACTGCCATGACTACCTTCCAAAAATGTCGACAATGCTAGATGATGTCATGGGTATCTTGGTGATGCCATGGGCCTTACAAGGCCAATGTTCCAGTGAAGAGGGAACAAACCCCCCTAGGTAAGGCTATGTCAAGGTGCCTTTGTGGAACGTCCTCCTTTTCTCTAGTGAAAACTCCTCTGTCTTGTCTCTACCCCCTGTTGGGGTCTTAACATCCATCTGGTGGGCTCTTCAGCCCCATGGAGGTCTGAACTAATCATCTCCCCATGTGTGCCTATCCAATATGGTACCTTTCCTTCGAGTATGATCCTGCACATCAATAGATACGCCCTCCATGGGATTATAAGTCATAGGGATCATAGAAATATCAATCACATACAATCATCAATTTTAATAAACATGTGCATAAAACCCTTTCTACTGAATCAAGTGCTCAAAGACATTATACAAATCTGCAAGGCAAGTTTGGAGGAAGTGACAGGGCGTCCCATTGGGCTAGTGTCCATTGGAAATGGGATGTTTCCAGAAGAGATCAAATCCCAATCATGTTTAATGGATGAGGTGGATAAGGGATGTCCTAACAAGGGGTGCAGTGATAGCAGGGAAATGCAAGAATTACCTGTGGGTGCCTTTGTAGAAGGCGAGCTGCACCTATCCTAGATGCAAATGTTTCCCATCCCATTAATGATTTTTATTATTTATTATTTATTTCTTTTTCTTTCAAGAAGATAATCATGGGACACTGCCTTGGCATGGTGACCAGTGGTTGAAATGTTACCCAAAAGAACTTTCATAGAAATGAGAAGGTTGGCTAGTCATGAGAACCCCTTTCTCTTGGCCAAGAAAACAAGAGCCACTACCCTAGCGTGGTGACTAGCTACTAGTAGTGTCATATCGTTAGGTTCCCATTGACCTAATAGGATGGATCATGATGAGACCCCCTATCCTCTGACTAGGTCTTGTTTTATTACTTTTATGGGTCCCTCTTGTTTCTTGCTGAGAAGGTTTTTACTGCTTTTTCGGGGATCCCTGGGCGAAGCATATTGAGGTTTTATTTTTAGGCTTTTATCTTTTTTCTAGCTGCTTTTACCTTCTAGGCCTTTATCCCCTTCTTCCCACAAGGCAAGGTGCAACCCTTGAATGATTGTCCAACCCAATTCCCAAACCAATGTAATGGGATGGATGAGAGGGAAGCAAGATGGAAAGTTGTAAGTTTGATTGGAGCAGACGATGACTTTTTAGAAATCCCCCCAGTGGAAACTCAAAACCTATGGGCACAATCTTACTAGGGCATCCTGTCATTCCCCCATATAGGTTCAAGTGGATAATTATAAGATCCAAGCACCTGTTAGAAACAAAAAGAACCAAATTCACATATTCAAAGGTTTTGAGGATCATAGTGACACATACCATGATACCCAGACTCATTACCTCATGGAGAAAGAACCATTTCTAATACATGACCAAGTCAAGGTGATGGTTGTTGTTGTTGTTAGCACTCTGTAAATTATGTCTCACTGAATAGACAAATGACAGAGGTAACTTTTTCAACCAGCTTTAGAGCTGAGGCACTAGCCTGCTCAACTCAAAGAGGGCTCTCTCGTGTCACTTGATATATCTATGGAAATCGACGGGTAGGTTTGGTTTGTTTAGGGGATTTTTAATAAAGTTGTTGGCAAAGAAGGGGGGAACACTATGGGATATGGAGTCAAAAATTCTAAAAGTGAATGGAACCAATGTGTCGGCTGATAGAACTCTCCAGAGGACAAAGGCTAAATAAGGCGATGAATATGAGTTATTCTTGAAATAAAAATATGTGTAGGAAGATAAAGAAAAAAAAATAACTGCATCAGAGCATTGCTTAAATGAATTTTGAATAGGTTAAGAAGACAATCACATAGTTTAAATTGCTCAATCCAAGAGCGTCACAGGAAAAATTCTGGGCCTTTAAACTCTCCAATTTAAACAGAAGAAAATCTAAATGAAATGACAGGCTACAGGAAATACATACGATGAAAGGAAACAAAGCTCATATCAACACCCGTTATAATATTTTCATAGAGACTTCAAATTCTTCCGCATTTGTATTCAATTCAGATTCATAAAATTTACAAATAGAGTTTGATACAACCAAAAAGGTGCTCTTTCACTTCTGCCAACATTAACTCATTCAAGTCTCTTAGTAATTATACAATTTGATCAAAAATAACTGAAACTGAAATGTTTCATCTTCTGTAACAGTTTCTGGTGTCAGTTTTGGTATATGAAATGACTTACAATAATTATAAAAACGAAATGTTTCAACATCATGAATAGTCTCTCTGATTTCCCGACTGCTTCCGCTACATTTGTTCTTCCTTATAATTTTTTTGGATCTGTCAGATTGGTGATAGTTGGAGATCATCTGTTGGTTCTGAGGATGTGGTATTTTGTCTTACCCAATCACACAAGTTCTTTCCATTGCGCATAAGAGGGCATCTCATAATCCATCATTTCTTTAATCAAAATTTCCATATCGATGCACGTTGTGCAAGACATGACCGACACACTGAATTTCACTATTTTGAACTTGTTCAGAATTTTGAAATTGGTAGCTAAATGTTCTACCAAGCTATGGAATTTCATACTTTCTTCCATTTCTTCAAACTTGGAATGGTCCATCCTGCATTGCATGAGAAGAGTGTGATAATATTCCTGCTTGTATAATGAGCCTTTATCGTCCTAGAATGAGGGGAGGCCTTTAGCAAACAATTGTTCAAAGGCGCCTTTAAACTCCTATATGCTATGGTCCATTTGCATGTCTTTGTTCTGGACCGATCTGAGCAGGTTCTTTTTGGCAATGATTCTCCTGGATGAAATGATTAAAGCGGTCTTGTCTTTCACACCGATGGTCTGAAGATCAGCAGTTGGTATAGCATTTAGTAAGTCGATGGCATTTTGGGCCCATTCCGAGGGCTTCTTTGCTAACACTTCATTTACAATAGCACATTGGTTCTGAGCTATAGTAGCCATGTTGTCTTTGTCATTGATAAAATTTAGATAACTTCTGAACTTAGAAACCTCCACAAAAATTGCGTCCCATATTACATGTTTGGCTCCCTAAAGTAGTGTTTTTCCCTTCAACCTAGTTTTTAGCTTGTTCACTCTTTCCTGCAGGTCTTGGTTCTCTCTGTGGAGTTGAGCTAATTTCTCATCCTTCACCTTCATCTCTTGTTTCGAATTTTCTAATATTTCTTTGAGACCCTTGATCTCACCTGTCTTCAAACTTATCTGAGACATATCTTGAATTAACCCCTCGGCACTAGATCTATCCTCTACATTAACAGGCACGATAATTTCCATATATGATTTTGTGGCTTGCATTTGTGACCAACTTTCTTTCTCTTTTTCCAATTGCAACACTTTAGCCTTATAGTCCAGGGCTGCTTGTCTGAAGGTTTCCTTTTCCTACTCCAAAGCAGTTAACTCTGTTATCTATGGATGGTCCATAGGTGACATTTTCAATCTTTTCTTCAAACTTTGGATCATCTTGTCCTTTTCATCCAGAGAGGCTTTCGCCCCCTCTAGACCTTCAGAATCTAATATCTTTACCTACATCATCCAAGCTTTGTTGGACACCTTTTCTTGTTTCAGTTGTCCATCTAGCTTTAATACATGTGTTGTCAATCTTGCGACCTTCAGAGCTAAGTTTAGGTAATTAGTGTACAACATATCACTGAAATTTCTATGGAATTTTACTTTGTCAGTCATATTGATGTTCTCATAGTGTACCTTGAACTCAGATACCTTATCATTGTCGGCCACTGCAATGTTGAATGTCTTTTTCTCAACATCTCTAACTGAGAAAAGGTGAGCTTTACGCTAAGATGTCCCTTCTACTTCAGGAAAAAGATCCTTTATCTCACTATTTTCCATACTCCCTTTCACGGTGTACTGATGTTGCAAGTATTCCTTAGATTTATAAACCGTCTCAGGAGTCTAGCCAAATACGTGTTTCCTGTTGCTGAAAACCTTCATGTTGCCTTCATTTTGTGGTTTGTTCTCAGGGTTGATTTCTTCGTTATGGACCGTAGTCTCTACCATATACATGCCCATCCTTTCTTTCTGTTCTTCCCCTCCAAGTCAATAATTGGAGAGGGCGACATGAATCTCATCTTCTTGAGTGTGTCTTATTGGCTGCTATCCCCTAGGGATTCTGAACTACTTCTCTTATTGAAGATGCTCATTTTAGGAGCTTTGATAATCAACCTGGGTGAGGGTTTTTGTGTTGAGCTTTGTTGTAAAGTGAGCTATGTCTATTTTGCTTGATCATGCAGCATGATGAACTCCATTTCTGTGCAAGTCTCTAGATTGGAAAATTTATCTAGTTCTTCAACGTGCTCGTGTTCATAAAGGCCTTGTCTTCTTGCCAATATCCTCTTCGATATAATCTGATGTGGATCATATCTTCTTCCTTGCAATTGTGTGAACCCAAATTCATTGAGTTTGGATTGAACCTGAGGAAAACAAGACTTTCTCTTCACCACAAAAGGACCTACCGCGAACGAGAATTTCAAATTAGAAGCCTTGTGAGCCTTGAGGAAATGCTTAGTCTCTGAGATGACCCTTTGTCTTATAAATTCCAAAGCAAATATCCTGGGAGTCAGAAAAACTGGTAAAAGGTGAGGTCCTTTTGGCATCCGTACACACAAATTACGGTGGACTGAGTGAAAAACATCTAGTCTCCTATCATATTATCCGGACTTGGCTGCAATGAACTCTTGATTTCTTCTAGAACTCTTGGTAGATCTAAACTAAAAATGAGACTGTATATTCTGGACATGATCTTGCTGATGAAGATGAGCATGGTGATATTTTTACACTCGGTTGAAATAAATGTAGCCTCAGGAAGCTCGGTGTTATTATATCCCAGAAACATTCTCAACAAGTGAGAATAGTATCTGAAATGTCTCAACGAGATGAAGTTAACCAACTTTTGATGTATGTTTTCTGCAACAAACTCATCAAAACTGACACAGATTGACTGCCCTGAAAGGAAGAAAAATAGCAAGAACCCTAGCATAACCTCAACCACAAACTTGTCATTGTCTAGACCTAGAATCTGACTCAGCAGAGAATAAGCCCACTGAACTTCGATGATCATGACACTTATACTGACAGGAAAGGACAGACTCTCTGAATAATGTTCAGGTTTGATTATGGTTTGTAGAAACGAGGTTTTTGCCTCAGGTGAGCAATATCGATAAATCATAATCATTCTCTGTTCCTCAAAGGGTTCTAACACTATAAGGGAGATGTCTGGTATATTTAGAGTGTATCGGAGTGACGAACCATCTATTTTACACAGGACTTTTGAGCCTAATTTGTTTAATATGACTTTTTCTTTCTAGGAATATCACTCTGCACACTAGCTCACAAATTCAGGGAATGGGAAAATTGTTTCTACGATATAAGGGGCAAAAGAGGCTCAAGCTACTTCAAGAAAGGATATGTGGGATTCAACATTGTTCAACAAATTTGTCTTAGACACACAAACAGGTGAGGTTGTTGTCACTGTGTCGAAAACGTCAGAATCTCTGTTAATTAGGGCATCCTCCCTGGAGGAAATATCTGGTTCACTCAAGGATAAAACAAAAAAATTGGTAGTCATCATGAAGAATACCTGATAATCGACAAGAAAATTGGTCTAGTTCAGTTATGAATTTCAAAATTTCAATAGAAGCTTTGCGCCAAATCTCTGAATGTTCAACTGCATTGAATACCCATATAATAATACCTGGGGGTTCTTCCTTTTATAGGCATCTATTACTATCGAAGCTTGGAGAAAAGCAGTTTTGGATGAACCACCTTTAGTCCCAATGTGTCTCAGAGGATGCCATATATCCATGATCTAAACTAGGGCAGTTTTCCCACCCCCCCTTTGTCAGTTAATCCTTGTGCTACTTTAATCGTCGAGAGACACCTTGGTCATCGATCTGGGTCACTTCAAGATCTACAGTCCCCATCTTTCCTAGAAAATCTGTCATTAGAGGTCGAGAAAAGGTGGTTTCGGTTAGAAATCCCTCCTCTTCGATGTACTTCTAAGGGTGTCATGCATCTTATAAAAAGTCATGACAGTTTTTCCCAGCCTGCCCTCGGTTGCTTAACTTACATGCTAGTTATCTCTCTGATACATGTCCCAGTTGTTGATCCAGGCCAACTTTAGGATCGACGGTTTGTCAATATTTACTCTTTATATCTCTGTTATTTCATTCATACACCACTAGGTACAGTCGGGCCTTCCAAATTATCATAGCTCTGTGGCAATTTAATCTCCCATAGATTTCTGAAACTTGGACGCTATCTAGGAATTATATGGTGATAACAGTTGCTGCTAACAAAGTGGAGGCATTGAAAGGAAGAAACGATGGGCCCTCCAGGGCCATGCTCAATTCGATCTGGCTCTTGGTACTCCATGTCTAGTACCTATGGGCCTCGAGACATAATCTCCATAGTTATCCCTAAAAGTGGGTATAACAAAGCCCATTACGAGGCTCGTTGAGAGGGATTCCATCATAGTCGATGTACTCATAGGATTCTCTGTGTAGCACATGTTTTATGATGTAGGTTCCATGCCACATAGGTTCTAATTTTCCTACTCCAAGTTTATCATCGTCTTGGTTGTAGACCAGGACTAGATATTCTTCTACAAAGATGTGAGGTCAAACACACTTATCATATTGAGTTTTGATACATTTTTTATATGTCTCATTAATGAGAGAAGCATCACGACGAGTCTCATCCAACTCCGTTAGATATAGGAAATGTTCCATTTTGGTAGAGGTGTTGAGTAGGATATCTACGACTAGTTTTAAATATGGAATTTTGCATTCAATTGGAAACACTGCTTCTATCCCATATACCAGCTAGAAAGGTGTGAAACTAGTGGAATTTTTTAGGGAAGTGCGATCGACCCAGAGTATTGAGAAGAGTTGTAGATTCCAATTGGTTTTGTTCACCCCCACCATGCGTTGAAGAATGTTTTTCAAGACTTTATTGATGGCTTCAACTTGCCCAATGGCTTGAGGATAATATGGAGATGAGTTTTCATGTCAAAAACCCAATTTGGTACTCAACTTACTCATCATTTGATTTTGAAAATGAGATCCATGATCAATTACGATATCTTTTGGGACTCTGAATCTAGTGATGATGTGGTTAAATATAAAAAGAGCAGAAATTTGAACATCATTTAGAAATGTAGTTATAGCCTCATTCCATTTAGTAAAACAATCGACTACGATGATAATATAACTGTGCCCCTCGGCTGAGGTAGGATTACATTTCATGAAATCAATGACCCATTTTGTAAAGGGGTCGATGGAAATGATTGGATGTAGTGGATCAGGGTGGGTACATCCTTTCTTGTGAAAGATCTGATAGGGTGGGAATTTTTTGATGGCCTCGAAACAATCTTTAAAAATGGATGGAAAAAAATAACCTACATGTAATATCTTCTGGGATGTAGATTTCTTAGAGGGATGAGCGCCACAATATCCTAAGTGAAAATCATTTAAGACACTCTCAGCTTCTTCATGAGTCAAACAACATCGTAGAACAATATCAATACCACGACGATATAAAGTGTCACCAACAATAAGGTAATATTTTGAATGATGTCGAATGTGACATCAGTCATCACGTGAAATATCTGGGCAGGAGCGTTGGGTTTGGAGATATAAAAGAATGTCACCATACCAGGGATCATATGTAATGACAAGGAACAATGACTCATCTAGAAGGGAATCACTAGGCTCAATTTCCTCATCGGTATGGGGAAGATCACAAATCAACTCAGCAAAAACCGATGATTTCTTTGCTTTATATTTTTTAAAATCGAGATCAAATTCCTGAATAATAAAGATCCATTTTGAATATTTTCCCCCAAGTACTTGATGAGTCAAGATGTGGTACATGGGGTTCGATTCAGAAATAACCGTGGTAGTGAGATGTAAGATGTAGTTTCAAAATCTTTGGACAACGATGACTATTGCCAAATCCCACTTCTCAACATGTGAATATCAAATTTCAGGACCGGAAAGGGTCTTACTTAAATAGTGTATCACATGTTCTTCATACTCGTCATCCTCTTGAACTAACACCATTGTGATAGTAGAAGCATAGGAGGATAAGTAAAGGATATAATATCTCGTGTAGTTAGGGGGCTGTATCAACAGTCTATGGGTTAAAGCATGTTTGAGAGCATCAAATGAGCATTGAGAAAGTTCATCCTAGATGAAAGGGACATCCTTATGTAACAATCTCATGAATCCTTTCATGATTTCTGCATAATTGTAGATGAAATGGTGTAGAAATGTTTCCTTCCGTTGCAAAATTTGGAGTTGGGTAAGGTTGTTGAGAGGAGGTGAAGAGAGGATAGATTTCACTTTTAAGGAATCCACCCTAATCCCATATTTGGATACTAGGAAACCTAGGAGCCTCTTTTTTGATGAAATAAATGAGCTGGCAAGTCATTGAGGTATGGATTAACAATATGCTTGATATCGTGGAAAGCGTACGACATAGCCCGCTGAAAAAATGTCTCCAACATTTTTAAGGATAAAGGGTAACTTACGATAAGAGAAGGTTCCCCATGGGAATATGAAGGTTGTCTTATGTTCATCATATAGAAAAATATCTATCCATTTATATATTGAGAATCCATCCATAAAATAGAAGATTACGCTTCCGACATAATTATCGATAATTTGGTCGATGAAGGGTGTAGGGTAATTGTCTTTGAGACAAGCCTTATTGAGATCTCTATAGTCGATGAATACTCGAATTGTGCCTTGTTTATTTGTGACCAGAATGATGTTAGAAACCCATTCGGTCAGAGGTATGGGGTAAATGAAACAAGATTTTAATAATTTTGTACTTCTAACTTTATTTACATAGTTTTCTTAAGATGAACAGGGAGAAGTTTTTTGTCGTACAGTATTGGCTTTAGTGTAAGTTTTAATTTCATGAAGAATGATCAAAGGATTGATCCCTATCATTTATTCATAGCTCCAGGAAGAAACATCATGGAATTATTTAAATAAGGTGGTGTATTCTTGAATTTCTTCAGTCGAACAGTTCACGCCTAATTGTATATTTTCCACGACACCCTATTTTTTTTATATGTCTACGTTGATGGTTTATGAAATGTTTCCTAAATTTCCCTTGGAGCTAATATTCTTAGTAAGTATCAGAGATTGAGGATTATTGACAATATCTTATGGAAAAGTATATTTAATTTTTTCCTTGATTTCATCCAAACTTGGAATAAAGGATGAGCGGTGGTGGTTATCATCCCAAGGTGACTCTTCGATACTAACCATTTTCATTATGGATTTGTCGAATGGAAAAATATGTAGGATGTAATCCAAGGTCGACGATAAGGAGTTCAACCAATATGTTAATGAATAAGAATTGTATGCCACCATATATTGCTCGTCAGGTGAAGGAGAGGTGGATTGAATGGCATCATATTTATCCTATGTTGGGATAAGTGTCATACTATCACCTAGTGTATCAAAATCTAAAGGACTAGGCATGATCGGGGATAAAATGATTTGAGGGATTGATTTACTGTGGTCGAAATAATATTTATTGTTGTAATATGATGTGAAGTTTTAGGAACAGGTATGGGGAAAGTTCCCATGAGCAAAGAATATTTCAGTAGACCTATCCCTAAACTCTCGTAAGTAATCATTGAGTCCCAAAAAAATGGAATATTTTTTATGGTTTGGCTGTGAGAATCATCTATTTTTCGTGATGAGGAAACTATACACATCAAAAAAATGACGAGACCACAACAGTCATAACATAAAACCAACTTCTTCCAAGCAACAAGTTATAATCTAAAGAAGGGTCAACTACTTCCACATCGACAGAAACATTTTTTCCCACTAGTGGAATGACTAATGATTGCAATAGTCCATTAGGTCTGAAACCTCATCCATCAAATGATTTCAACATGGTAGGAGATTTATTAAGGCCTAGTGATTTAATACCTTTTCAACAGGATAAGGACATGAGATAGGTCGATGCTCCTTCATCCAATATCGTGCAATGAATGTGTTGATTGTGAACAACAACTTCAATTTGAAGAACAAGTTGGTGAGAGAGCCTTGATTTATAATCATCCAGGTTAAAGGTGATAGCATTGGATGACTTGGGATATATAGCTCTAATGGATTCCAAGAGAGTCTTACGCTGACTAGGGAATTTTTTCATAACTTCGAGTGCCGACATTGCACGAGGTGCCTAGGCCAGATATTCAACTATGTTGTAGTTCTGTGCAGAACAAGAGTTGGACTTAAAGGTCAACTTTTGAATTGTACTCTTGGGAGGACGTAATATAGAGTCAAAATTTGGTTTCTCTATATGGAGAGGTCCAGACATAGGGGTAAAGAAAATGGAAGGTGGATCAGCCATGGTCCCATTAGTTACACTTTCTTTACCTATTTTCCCTGGAGGTGTGTCACAAGTTTTCATTCTAGTGGTCAAATATACACCATTGAACATGTAAATGTGTGCACTTGAGGAAGCATCCTCTTTAGGAGGATGAATTGGGTTACCTCCTTATGGAGGTGCAAGATTTTACACAACCATTGACTGCTGCTATGAAAAGCGATTTGTCAAAACAGTGGGTTGGGAATCTCCTTTGACGAATTTTGATACTTCTTCGCGATGAGGGAAGTTTCTTGTGTAATGATCTTCGGCACATATGAGATAGGGGAATTTTAGTTTCCTCTATTGTTTATTTTCAATAGCAGGTGGTTGTGTTTATGTTTTTGTATTTTTTGTTTGATTTATTCTTACTCTTCTTTTTCCCTCTAGATTGCATTGATGAAGCAGATTGAATTGCATTCACTTCAAAGATTTTAGTTGGGGAGGAATTAGATTGGATTGAAGAGTGTACCATAGTTGATGTAGATACTGAATTATTTATAGTCCCAATCGACTGTGAGGTAGGTTGAGTATTGAAAGAACCAATAATTCTGTCAGAATGAGTGACAGATGATGGTTTGAATGGATCACTTGAAGTACGTGGAGCATTTGGAATTAGTTTGTATAACGTACCATATTGGGAATAAACCAAATCCAAATATTGGGCATGAGAAATAGCTTCTTCTTCTGTAACTACACCTCCCATTGCTGCATCACGAGCAATAGGTCGTAATACAGATTTCATGAACCATTCTACCAACAATTGGTCTGGGATGGTAGCTTTGATCAATCGTTGTTGTTGTCTCCACTCAAGAATATGATTGGAAATGTGCACGGAGTTGGCCTGAAGAAGGGAGGTCAAAAGTTTTGTTTTGGTTTCGTATCTAATTGGAGGTTGAAAGTGGGTGAGGAAATCCATTGCAGGTGAATTGAAATCTTGAAAAGATACGGGTTGTAATTTAATATACCATTTTTTTGTGGATCTAGTAAGAGTACACTAGAAAAGACGTGGTCAAATAGAGTCATCCATCAATGATTTTGATGAAAACCAAATATGACATGTCACAAGATGGTTATTTGGATCTTCTCTAGGTTTACCGTCAAACTTTGGGATATCCATGTTGGCACAGAATTGATCAGACCAGGGTCCTTCTCAGGTTACCAAAAAAAGGCACCGAGTATTCTAGAGTGTTGTAATTTTCATCTCCTCCAAAGAGAAGAAGTATCACCCGAAGAGAAACCAACACAAGAATATAGGGAAGGGAAAGGAGAATACTTAGGTGGGTTCTAGAATCTTCAAGATTCACCATAAGCTTGCACAAGATAGACTAACCACAAACCAGATCTGAATGCAATCATACTGGAAATAAAGACAATAAAGTTGCGATAGTATTTGTAAATAAAGACATCACATTGATATTATCAAACATAAAGAATTATTGTAAGGAGACAACTCATAAGCATACACACAAAATGACACAGTAATTTCAAAATTTTAGGTCCTTCCATATATATTATCAGAAGAGCTTCTTGGGTACAATCTCAGAGATACATATCAAGACTTTGTTACAAGATTATGGCTCTTTACTCATGTCACAGATCTCTATCTACCCTTTTTCCCAAAACTGTATACAAATTACATTAAAAAAACCTTTAATCTTTATGTGGCCTCTATACCAACTATGACAAAACCCAACAACCAACCAAATACACCCAACCCTACTATTAGGGTCCTAACCCACACATAGGTAGATCAATATATTCAGATGTAATAAAGGTCAATATTAATAAGGCCTTTCAATAAAATAGAATAAGGCAGATGTAGAAGACCTAATAGAATCTTTCGCTTCTAGAAGGATCTTCCTCTAGATGCTTCTCTTGATAGACATATTTAGTATAAATAAGGGTCAAGGGTATGAAAACCCTAGCTTGGAGATTATTGTAACAGAGCGCTAATCGATTGGAGGTTTCCCCCTTGAAGAGGCCTGTGAACATTGCCTTCTGAATCAAAGTGCTATTTCTGATGTTGTTCTTATATCATTTTTGTCTTATTGTGGAGATTATGTTGGATAAATTACTGTTATTCTACCATTTCTAGCATTTTATTTATGTTTTGCATATTTATTATATCTGGTATCTTGCAAGTGGTATCAGAGCACTTTCCTTGGCAGAAATTGTGGGAATTTGTTTTCAGGGTAGAGACATATTCCGACGTCTTTAAGCCACAGATATTTGTCATTACACGCATAAACCCGCGATTGAGGGATTCATACACATAGGAAATACAAGTGGTTCTTAAGCGCACATCTGTTGGCCACCCTTGTAACCCCTGTTGGTACCCCTTTGAGTGGTATCACGTCAGACAACACCTGTGTACGGATAGGCCTAGATTTCTTGAAGCCCTCTTTAGATAAACCTATCAGTCGCCGGACTGCTATAGTGTCACCAAGAATAGCACTTGAGAAGATACTCTCTAGTACCTGGGTAGTCGGATAGTACGGATAAGGGTACAGTCTATCCTCCTTAGTTAGTGCCCTGAGATATTGGGCCGAGTACTACTGTTGGACCCCACACGTATATCAGAGAGCTATAGCACAGGGAAAACCTTTGTTTGTAGAACCCTTGAATACCTAATCCTTGGGGGACAAAAACATAAAAAAATTAAAATAGACCAGATCTATTTCCACGCAACTATGTTCGGGTTGCCAAGTAAATACACATTTATTTTTGGTTAAGCATTTGGGGATTTCATCACTACAGTATTCTTCAGACCAGAGTATAACTCTATAGGTGTGAAAAAAAAAAAAAAAAATTCTGGAAATTTTTTCACCATTATTTG
>JASDQU010103262.1:746-22936 GCA_032191745.1 Picea mariana | reverse complement strand
GTCTTAGTTTTCTTTGATGATATCCTCATCTATAGAAAAACCTAAACAGACCGTCTTACTCATGTGAATCAATTTCTCCATCTCCTCTCCAAGAACCATCGTTTCCTGAAACAGTCTAAATGTGCTTTTGGTGTCTCAGAATTAGAATACTTGGGTCATTTGGTTGGCAAGGACGGCGTCAGGGTGGATCCAAAAAATATTGAAGCTATGCAAGACTGGCCGCACCCAAAGACTCTCAAAAGCTTGCGTGGATTTCTGGGCTTAACAGGGTATTATCGCAAGTTTGTTAAGAACTACGAAAATATTGCAGCACCTCTCACTGCTCTCCTAAAAAAGAACTCTTTCACTTGGACTCCAGTCGCTGCTCAAGCTTTTCAAACCTTGAAGATGGTCATGTGCACCACTCTAGTTATGGCCCTTCCTGATTTCACAAAGACCTTTGTGTTGGAATGTGATGCCTCAGGGAAAGGAATCGACACTATCCTTATGCAAGAGGGTCGACCTTTGGCCTTCACCAACAAGCAACTATCTGAAAGGAATCTGGGCAAGCCCATTTATGAAAAGGAAATGTTGGCTATTTTGCATGTCATTGATCTATGGAACCCTTATCTCTTGGGGAAACACTTCCAAATTAAGATCGACCATCAAAGCCTCAAGCACTTTCTGGAACAATGCATTTCCTCTCAAGAGCAACAAAAATGGGTGACTAGGATCTTTGGTTATGATTATGAGATCATTTACAAGAAGGGAAAAGACAATGTAGTGGCAGATGTCTCGAAAATATGAAGAAGAAGGATCCCTTTTTTCTCTTTCCTTCATTGTACCCAATTGGCTCCAAGCTGTGCGCCGGCAATGGATTCAAGATCCCAAAAGTTCGCATCTGATCCAGCAATTGTAGACCAAGGCTCTGGCTCCCCCAAGGTACTCTTGGCTCCAAGATGAGCTTCGATACAAAGGCCGTTTGTATTTAAGTAAACAATCAAAGCTTAAATCCATAGTACTTTCTGAGCTTCATGCTACACGCACAACAGGGCACTCAGGGTTCACCAAAACATATGACAGGGTCAAACGTTCTTTTTTCTGGGATGGTATGAAACAGGACATCCGTAATTTTTTCATTGAATGTGAGGTGTGTCAACGCAACAAGGGAGAAACAATCAAATATCTGAGCACACTACAACCGCTTCCGATTCCACCTACTATTTGGAAGGATATCTCTATGGACTTTATTACCGGCTTACCCAAATCAAGGAATAAATCAGTCATAATGGTGGTTGTGGATCGCCTTTCCAGGTATTCTCATTTCTGCGCTCTTCAACACCCATTTACTGCATCCACAGTGGATCAACTTTTCATGGACCAGGTCTTCAAGCTTCATGGCATGCCGCACTATATTGTTTCTTATCGTGACCCAACTTTCACAAGTAATTTTTGGCAAGAATTGTTCAAGCTATAGGGCACCCAATTGCATCTCAGCACAACTTATCATCCCCAGACTGATGGTCAAACGGAAGTTGTCAACAAGTGTTTGGAAACATATATGAGGTGTTTTGCCTTTGAAAAACAACATCAGTGGGCTCAATGGATACCCCTAGCCGAATGGTGGTACAACACTTCCTACCATACATCTACTCACATGACTCCTTTTGAAGCGGTATATGGATAGAAGCCCCCTTCAGTTCTCTCATAATTATCGGGTACCTCAAAGGTCCAGGCAGTTGACCAAACACTTACAGTTTGAGAGTATACTCTTTGTACCCTTAAAGAGAACTTGGTCATGGCACAGAATCACATGAAGCAACAAGCAGATCAAGGTTGCTCTGAATGTCAATTTGCAGAAGGGGATCAGGTGTTTCTGCAACTATAACCATACAAGCAAACTTCCCTCAAGGCTGAGCATTGTCAGAAGCTAGCGCCCAAATTTTATGGTCCTTATATAGTTCTCAAGCGTGTGGGACAAGTCGCATATCAGTTAGCTCTGCCCAGTCAGTCGGAGCTACATCCCATTTTTCATGTTTCATACTTAAAGAAGGTGATTGGAACTAGGTGCCAAATTCAAACCAACCTTCTCGAGTTAGCTGAAGAAGGATCCATTTGGCTACAGCCAGAACTAGTTTTGGACCAGCATGAGTGTTGCCTGTGTCAAAGAACCATCAAGGAAGTGCTAGTCCAGTGGAAAGATACAAATCCAGTAGATGCCACTTGGGAACCAACTACCATTCTGCAGTAGTTTCCACATCTCAAGCCTTGAGGACAAGGCTATTTTTAAGGGGGTGGACATGTTAGGGTCCTAGCCCGCACATAGTTAGATCAATATAGTCAGATGTAATAAAGGTCAATATTAATAAGGCCTTTCAATAAAATAGAATAAGGCAGATGTAAGAAGACCTGATAGAAGCTTCTGATTCTAGAAGGATCTTCCTCTAGATTCTTCTTTTGATAGACATATTTAGTATAAATAAGGGTCGAGGGTATGAAAACCCTAGCTTGGAGATTATTTTAATAGATCACTACTCGATTGGAGGTTTCCCCCTCGAAGAGGCCTGTGAACATTGCTTTCTAAATCAAAGTGTTATTTCTGTTGTTGTTCTTATATCATTTTTGTGTTATTGTGGAGATTATGCTGGATAAATTACTATTATTCTGCCATTTCTAGCATTTTATTTATGTTCTGCATATTTATTATATCTGGTATCTTGCACCTACCCAAAAATAACAGCCAACACTTTTGTAATAATATGCATCTCATATTTATAGGTTGAGTGAGATCTTCTGGATTTAGACTCTGCATGCTTTCTTATTCTTTTTCTATTGTAACTTCCTTTGCCTTGTTGGTGTTGTTCTTTCCCTTTTCACAATCGTTTTATGTTTCTTTGCTTGTTCCACTGTCCAACTCATTTGTAGCTTGTGTAACTCATGTTTGACCAAAATTGGGATTGTATTCCTCCTTGTTCAACTTCAAATAAAAAATGAAGGGCCCAACAGGCTCCGACCACAAGCCATGACTCGCCCTCGAGTCAAGTACTTGGCTCTTTTGTGACTTCTAGGAGTGCCTGTTGCTTTCCTTTGTCCTCCTTCTCCACTTTAATTTCATATTCTGCTTGAGATTTTTCCTTTTCCACCTCTTCAAATGAAGGGCCCAACTCTGGGACCAACTCTAAGGCCCACTTCCTAACTTCCTAGAAACCCACAATTTTGTCCTGCCACTTCTTGGCAAGTAGTGAGGCTTCAGCTACAAACTGTTGAGTCGCATATGTGATGCATCCTTTAGGCTTGGATGAGACCAGAGAGTTCTATTCATAATCGACTATAGCATATACATGATTCATCTGCATGTACATTGTCTGAACGACAGGTCGAAATTCGCGCAGCTCCTTCTTTGCTACTTCTTACACTTCAAACATAGCATTCATTTCATTGTCTGCTTGTTGGATCTAGTCAAATTTCTCCCGTTTCTCTAGTGGATCCATGGTAACCACAACTTCCTCATTGAGCAACTGTATTCTTGCATACACATCCTCCATAGTTTTTTTTCTCCATGCAATAATTCCCATCCAATCGCTGACTTCGTGAAATATCCTTGTGAATTCGATTGTGCGCTTGTGTAGTGTTGCTCAAGCATTGTTATCCTCCAACACTATTTTTTCCATATGCTACTACAACTTTTGAGGTTTCTTTTTTTCTTCATGATGACTCTCCTGTAACTATACTCCCATCTTCTCTTTGCGAATATCCATTTGTGACCATGCTCCATGGAATAGCTTGATCTGATGCTCAGGCTCTCCTGTGACACTGGATTATGGCATTTGTGGGGCTACCTTTCTTATTTTCAGCCAGGATTCAACAAGATTCTCTTAGACCTTGGTGTATTCCTCCAGTATTTTGCATGCTTGGGAAAAGAGTGCTTCCTCCCTTGCGAACTCTAAATTCCTTTCGGCCTAGTGGAGCCTCTACTCCAATTGATCAGTTGAGGCTCTGATCATCCTGACTAGTTGTGTTGTTGGCCACTGTGCGAGGTTAGCAGAAGAAGGGGTGGCTTCTCTAGGTACTCATTCCTACAGTGGGATTCCATTTCTCGTTGAATTCTCTAAAGGTGTCTCCACCTCCTCTTCTCCTATAGATGGTCCCAGTGAAATCCTTAACCTCAACGTCGATGGCAGGTGTTAGCACTCTGTAAATTTGTTTGGCTAATAAAACAAACAACAGAGGTAACCTACAAACCAACTTTAAAGATGGGTACTATCTTTCTCAGCTCAGAGAGGAATCTCTCATGTCACTTGGTGTTTCTTTGACAATCAATGGCTAGGTTTTTTTTTTTGGGGGGGGGGGGGGTTTTTATAAATTTTCTAGAAAGGAAGGGGAGGGACACTTAGGGCTATGGAGTCAAAATTCTGAAAATGAATGAAAATATTGACTGGCCAATAGGAATCTCCATGGGATAAAGGCTAAATGAGGTGATGAATTTGGGTTATAAATTATAGTTTGTAGAGTGTAATAAGAAAGAATAAAACAAGTAACTGCATCTGAGCATTAATGAAATGAATTTTGAATTAGTTAGGAAGAACTTAACACATTTTAAATTTCTTCAACCAAGAGCATCACAAGATGAATTCTGGGCCTTTAAAATATTCAATTTAAACAGAAGACATTGTAAATGGAGTCAAAAACACAAAAAATACATACAAAGAGAGAAGAAAAAAATCATATCACTAACATTTGAATCTTTTCATGGAGTCTTCAAAGACTTCTGAATATGTATTCAATTCAGCTTCAGAAAATTGCAATTGAGTGTTGAACTACTAAAATTGTGCTCTTGCACTTCTACCAACCTTAATACATTTGGAACTTTTAATACTTATACAATTTTACTTCCTTCAGTTAGAAATTGATTACAATAGTTGAATTGAAATGTTTCAGCGTCTAAAACTGATTACAATAATTACAAATGACAATTTTGGTATGGGAACCGATTACAATGATTAATAAGGAAAACTTTTATGATCCATCTATTGATTCCCCTAGTGCTTCGGCTTCTTTCTTTTCCATTTATTTTTTCTAGTCTTTCTGTTTGATCTACCATCTTCAGTGACACCTAGTCATCATTTACTGGACCCTAGAAAACTGCACTTTGTTTTACCCATTCGTACTATCTCTTTCCATTGCAAGTCAGAAGGGATATCATAGTCAATCATTTCTTTGATTAGGATATCTAGGTAAATGAAGGAGGCATATTTCATGAATGGTATTCCAATATTCACTATTTTGAATTGATTCAAAATCTCAAAATCTGTAATCAAATGTTCAACCAGGGTTGCTCCTTTAAAGTTTTCCTCCAGATTTTTAAACTTGGAATGATCCATTCTACATTGAGTGAGGCGGGAATTGTATTCTTCCTCATCATATAATTTTCCTTTTCCATCCCAAAATGGTGGGAGGCCTTTAATGAACAATTATTCAAACAAATCCTCGAATTCTTTTACACTTTGCTCCATCTATGTGGCCTTCGTTTGGATTGATTTTAGCAGGTTATGTTTGGCAATAGCCCTCCTAGACCAGATTATCAATGTAGTTCAATATTTGACCCCATTGGTGTGAAGTTATGCAATAGGGATGGAGTTTAGCAGGTTTATGGAATTTTGAGCCCACTCTGATGGTTTCTTTGCTAAGGTCTCATTTACAATAGTGCATCTGCTTTTGGCTATGATGGCCATACTATATTTATCATTGATGAAGTTTAAATACACTCTAAACTTGGCATCCTCAACAGATATAGAATCCCAGATAATGTGTTTGGCTCCCTACAACAGTCTTTTTCCTCTTAATCTTATTTTCATCTTGTCTATCCTCTCATGTAAGACCTGATTCTCCTTTTGAAGCTGAGCCATTCTTTCATCCTTTGTTTTCATTTCTTCCTTCAATTTCTCTATGTCTCCCTTTAACCCCTTGATTTCTCCTACCTTCAGGCTAACCTGTGACATGGCTTGGACAAGTCCTTCAATGCTTGGCCCAACTTCTGTAGTAGGAGGTACAACTACAACTCTGTTCAACAATTCTATTTGTCCTTATGACCAATTCACCTTTTCTTTCTCCAACTGCAACACCTTATGTTACACATTATTTTCGTCATCCCTATGACCATTAATGATGTAAACCTATATGTTGCCTTCAGAGGGGTCAGTGGCTTGAGTTCCTGAAGAGAGAAGGGAGAAAAACTTTTCCTGAGAAAAGAAGTTGCATTTTCCCTTGTAAAAACCTTATAAAAAAGGAAGTTCGCAGGCTACCTATGTATTAGGGTGCGAGAATGCCTGATTCTCGCAGGCTGCATCATAGCTATGGTGTGAACAGTTCACAGGCTGCACTATAAGCAGGGTGCGAGAATGCTTACACGTGGGAAAAACGAGAATTTTCTCGAATTTTCTAGAAGGAGAAACTTCCATGGTGAGGTGGCATCTGAATGGTTTTGTTTAGTGGGATCATCCTAACCTCCTCACCTTATCCTCTTCAACTTATAAAAGGAGAGGAGCTCTCATGGAGAAGGGGTTCTTGAGTTTAGCTTTGGTTGACTTGAAATTATTAGCTTGGTTGGAGTGGCTTTGAGATTTGCCTTTGTCAAGATAGATTGTGAATATTATCAGATCTATGCTCTCAGAATCCTTGGAGAAAGAAGTGTGCGGGGAAAAAAGGATAGTTGGAAGGGACCTTACGACATCAAGGCCATGGTTGTAATCTCTCTTTCACATTTAATATGATACAGTAATATGATTCTTTCCTATAAATCTTGTTGTGTTTTATTGTATGATCAAGGAATCATACAATAAAACACAACAAGCTTTATAGGAAATAATCATATTACTGTATCATATTAAATGTGAAAGAGAGATTACAACCATAGCCTTGATGTCGTAAGGTCCCTTCCAACTGTCCTTTGTTCCCCACACACTTCTTTCTCCAAGGATTCTGAGAGCATAGATATGATAATATTCACAATCTATCTTGAAAAAGGAAAATATCAAAGCCACTCCAACCAAGCTAATAATTCCAAGCCAACCAAAGCTAAGCTCAAGAACCCCTTCGCAATGAGAGCTCCTCTCCTTTTATAAGTTGAAGAAGATAAGATGAGGAGGTTAGGATGATCCCACTAAATCATGAAATCGAGTAAGATCCAAACCATTCAGATGCCACCTCACCATGGAAGTTTCTCCTTCTAGAAGATTCGAAAAAATGCTCGTTTTTCCCACATGTAAGCATTCTCGCACCCTGCTTATAGTGCAACCTGCAAACTTTTCGCACCTTAGCTATGATGTAGCCTGCGAGAATCAGGCATTCTCGCACCCTAATACATAGTCAACCTGCGAACTTCCTTTTTTATAAGGTTTTTACAAGGGAAAATGCAACTTCTTTTCTCAGGAAAAGTTCTTCTCCCTTCTCTCTTTAGGAACTCAGGCCACTGAACCATCTGAAGGCAACAGATACATTTACATCATTAACGGTCATAGGTATGATGAAAATAATGTGTAATAGAGAGCCCCACAAAGCATGAAGTTAGAACAGAGTGAGAGCTGAAATACTTTGTCGAGTGTGTGTAGGGAACAAGGAACAGTTGGTCAGAAACCTATCAACAAACAAGGAAATACAGTACAATAATATATCATCACTGAGGTAGGCATTCCCATACTCAGAATACAAATGACTCAAAGCATAAATGTCGACATGCGAAGATCCATGTCAATTAAGACAGGTCATGGCCACCAAACATACATTGTGGATCCATGCCGATATGACTCAAATCTGAACATAGCCACCAAACATACACTGTGGATCTATGTGTTAAAGACTCAAATTTGAACATAGCCACTAGACATACAATGTGGATCTATGCAACAGTACCTTGAATATACTCCAACGCAACCTGAATCTATCAGAAAAGATCTAGGGTCTTCATCTCCACCACTCTATAGTATGAATCTAACCATGTGAATACATGTGTTGAAGTCGAACATGGTAGAAACCACTTGATTACCGGTCATTAGTGTATACCGTTAACAAGTGCAAGGGAAATCATCATTAATGTCAATGACCCCCAAGTTAATTTGGTACAATCCAACGAATGTGAATTAATGAGCTGAAGTCGAACACTCAGAGGAATCTCTGGATCAGGGGTCAATAATGAAAACCCACTGTCGAAAGTGAGGAAACCTGCCATTGAAGCATGCAAGTTCCAAGGTACCAATTAGTTGCTAAGTCTAATTCATGTATAATGAGTTGAAGTCGACAGGAAAAGACTCATCATAGGAGGGCCTTAATGTATCCCACATCAATGACATGAAACAAGTAACAAGATTTGATGTAGATCAGAGTAACAAGTGATTCAAGACTGACTCAGGGATGGTCGATGCAATAGAAGGCTTAAAGACTGCAGAAATGGCCGACTCAATAGAAGGATTTTTGGGTTGAATTTATTTTTGAACATATTGACGACACGACAATTGTCTTGGAAATACTAACTCAACAACAAGGATCACAGACCAATTTGTAATATTATAGGATTATGATCAGGAGACAAGTAGATTTTCCAACCTAGACACAAGGTGAGTGAAAGCGTGTCATGTTCAAAAACGACTCTTCCATGGAATATAGGTTTAGACACAATTCTTTCCAAATTTTTCCCCCACCATTTCTGGCAAGTACCTCTTTCTTCAAATACATTAACGAGCATGAAAATAACAAGATCGCTCAGCAATCGTTTCATGTTTAGAGAGTCTAGAAAGAGCTTAAAGGGAACTTCAAGGGGTTCCTTTTTCATATAACCTTTACGAGTCCGAAAAAGTGATAAAAGTATACTCGGTTACATATTCATTGATTTACGAGCACAAGAAATAACAAACACTAAGCTCGGTAACTTATTCTCATGTATTTACGAGCATGAAAACATGTGTGGGGAACAAAGGACAGTTGGAAGGGACCTTACGACATCAAGGCCATGGTTGTAATCTCTCTTTCACATTTAATATGATACCGTAATATGATTCTTTCCTATAAAGCTTGTTGTGTTTTATTGTATGATTCCTTGATCATACAATAAAACACAACAAGCTTTATAGGAAAGAATCATATTACTGTATCATATGATTAGCTTGGAATTATTAGCTTGGTTGGAGTGGCTTTGAGATTTTCCTTTGTCAATATAGATTGTGAATATTATCAGATCTATGCTCTCAGAATCCTTGGAGCAAGAAGTGTGTGGGGAACAAAGGACAATTGGAAGGGACCTTACGACATCAAGGCCATGGTTGTAATATCTCTTTCACATTTAATATGATATGGTAATATGATTCTTTCCTATAAAGCTTGTTGTGTTTTATTATATGATTCCTTGATCACATACATAGGTTTATATTGAGTTTATGCTATTACTATCACTTTGGTTGGTTGTGTTCTTTTGCAGAATCATCATTGTATGAGCATTGGAATGGAGCTAGGATAGCGATGGAGAGAGGAAGCGACATTTAAATGGTATGTCACTCATCCCTGTTTAGTTAGTAAATTCAATATCTAAAACTTAAGGAAAGCGTCATGTTCTGGTGTGTTTTGTTCTAGATCTAGGTGGATCTAGGGAGATCAGTTAGTGTCCGCACCTAGTGATTAATCCGATAACACCTTATCTTTGTAATCCAATGCCTCTTATCGAAATGTTTCTTTTTCCTATTCTAGAGAAACTAGTTATGTTGTTTGTGGATGTTATGAGGCATACATTTTTAGTTTCTTATTCAAGCTTTGAATTAGCTTGTCTTTTTCATCCAATGAGGATTTCACCCCTTGAGGGTCTTCAAATTCTAGCCTCTTGACCTGAGTTTGCCAAGATCTATTGGATGCCTTTTCTTGCCTCAACTGCCCTTCCAAGTTTATTGCATAAGATGACAACTTTAAAATCTTCAAACTAAGACCCAAGTAATCAGAATAAAACATATCACTAGTATTCTTCTGAAATTTGACTTTGTCTAGAGCACTGATCTTGTCATACTTTATCTTGATCTCAGATACTTTGTCTTCATCTACAACTGTTATATTAAAGGTCCTCTTCTCTATATATCTTACTATGAACAAAGAATACTTGTGATGAGAAATCTTTTCCACTTCAGGGAATAACTCCCTCATCTCACGCATAGCCATATTTCCTTTGTCAGCATATTGTTTTTCCAAATATTCTTTAGATTGATAAGATGCTCCAGATGTCTAATCATAGATGTGTGTTTTGTTGCTGAAAGTTCTTGAGATGCTTTCACTTTGGATATTTATTCCCTTATCAATTTCTACAGTGTTGGTACCACTCTTCACCATATCCATATTCACTTGTTTGTTAGGATCTTCCTCCTCTAGATCCACTATCTTTGGGGACTATGTAATATTCATATTCTTAGGGGTAACCTGTTGATCACTGGTGCATAGGGCCTCATAAATGCTACTCTTTTTTTAAACACTTACTTTGGGGACTTTGAATATTAGCTTCTCAGGAGTTTGTTGTGTTTGACTCTGTTGCAGGGTTTCCTCCACTTCTTGTGTTTGTGATGGGTGAAATATTTCTTCCATATCAGCACATACTTATATATTTTCCAACTTATCAAAACCCTCAACATGTTCATGCTCATAAGGAGCATGTTTGTTCATCAGTCTCCTCTTGGATCTGATCTCATGTGGATCATATCTTCGTCCCTATAGCTGTGAAAAACCTAATTCTTTGATCTTTGGTTGGATATGAGGTAAGCATGATCTAGTCTTGACAATGAAAGGTCCAATTATAAACGAGAATATGAGGTTGGAGGCTTTGTGAAATTTCAGGAAATGTTATGTCTCTGATATGATTCTTTTCCTGATAAATTCAAGGGAAAAGACTCCAGGGGTCAGAAGCAGAAGATAGGGGGATTCATGACAACCATAAACCCAGATCCTTGTTGAATGCATGAACAGTAGCCAATCCTCCACTCTGCTTTTTGGATTTGGTTGTAAATAGCTCCTCTTGACATCCAGGACTCTTGGTAAGATGGTGTTGAAAATCAAACTGTAAACCCTGGACATGACTTTGTTGATGAAGATGAGCAATGTGATCCTCTTAAATTCAGTTGATATGAATGTTTCTTCAGGAAATTCTCTCTTATTCATTTCTAAGAAAATCTTCAGCAAGTATGTGTAATATCTGAAATGTCTTAAAGAGAGAAAATTCACTAGCTGTTTGTGGATATTGTCAACTATGAATTGATCGAAAATGACACAGGCTGATGAACTAGACTCTGACTGAAAAAATTCCAACAAGAAACCCAACATGACCTTGACCACATGTTTGTCATTATATAGACCTAAAATTTGACTCAGTAGGGAACAAACCCATTAGACCTCAATAACCATTATACTCACACTCATTGGCAAAGACAGATTTTCTGAAAGATGCTCAGGTTTGAAAATTTTCTATAAAAATAGATTTTTGACTTCTGATGGACACTCCCTATAGACATTAATTATATTTTCTTCCTCAAAAGGTTCAGACACTACAGAGTAAGACTCTCGTATGTTGAGGTCACCTCAAATTGACAGAATCTCTACCCTACACAGGACCTCGAACCCCTGTGTATTGACTACAACTTTCTCTTCCTGTGAATACTACTCTGCGCACCAACCTATGAATTTAGGAAAAGGGAAAGTGACTTCGATAGCATAAGGGACTATAGTGGCCTAGACTACTTCAAGGAATGGTATCTGCTTCCCTAAATTATCGAACAGATTAGCTCTGGACGTAGTGATGGGTCAAATGGTGATTTCAGTGTCGAACACATCTGAATCTCAATCAATTAGGGCTTCTTAATTTAACACAGGGTCTTTCTCTGTCACTTAAATTATTATAGGGTCCATGGAGGTGATGAAAAATACCCGGAAATGAGCGGAAATGGTGTGAATTTGACGAATCGTTGAGCTGCAATCGAATGAGGGTGGTCGCGCAAAATTTCAAATGTTCCAGTATTTTGAAAAACAATAAAATAAATAACAAGTGTTCTTTATATACTTTTCCGATTTCGGGGGCGCAAGGAAGTGGTTTGGGAGAACTCGATTCTCTCCCCAAAATGCACCCAGTGGTAGCACGTGGTCCCACCCAAAACCATGGTTCAGTTTTCAGCCTGCTTTCGATAATTATCCTCCGCACAACTCCTCCCCCTGAAATGATCTTCGACCGTTGATCTGGGGAGCTTCGTGATCTGCGATGTATTGGGTCACATCACCTTAGAGCCCACCATATCTAGCCTCATCCTACCATATTTATCCCTTTCCTCTAGTTTGTCACGCCTCCACACTAGTTTAGCACCTCGCCAAGTCTTGAAAACTCGATTTCACACAAAAACAATTTATGGTGATAACATGGGCTCCAAATGGGGATGTTATCCTCCCAACGAGGTAGAAAAGAATGACAGGCCGAGTGCCTATCCATTGGGCTTTAATTTACTCTTGCAACTGAATTTACCAACATCTTATTCAAAAAACTCAAAATCTACTCCGCATAACTTAGGGCCTTCACTTCGGGCTTCAATTTCTGCTAATTTAATTCCAACTTCTTCAACTCAAAAACAAGATGGTTATATACAATGAATGGAAAGGGTGATAGTTCCTTTAAATGATACAATGTTTTAGAAACCTGCCATTCACAGGTCCTCCTCCAATGATATCTCCATTACTCTCTTGTATCAGATATGAATTATTCCCATGGTATGCCATAATTTTGAAAGGTCCTAGCCATAGATGATCAAATTTCCCATACTTTCCTCTGTCTTCATTTCTGACATCCCATCTCAACACCAAGTCTCCCACTTTGAAATCCTCCTCCTTGGTATGCATGTCAAAAGCCTTTTTGATCCTGTCTTGGTGCAACTGATAATTGTTGAAGGATTTTTCTCTTGTTTGATGGACATTGATCGGTTCATCTATTCTCCTTCAAGTGGAATATGTTTCAACATCCTGCTCATGTAGAAACCTCATCACTAGAAATCCTAATGCAATAGGAAACATTTCCTCTGTTTCATACACAATTTGGAAGGGTGAAGTGGCAATAGATCTTTTTGTAGTGATCATGTCAGCCCATAGTGCACGGATGATCTTTTTGTGCCCAGCTTTTTTGTTATCTTGCAATAGCTTCTTGATAATTTTGGTTAAGCTCTTATTGGATGACTCATCCAAACCATTACCTTGAGGTTAATAAGGTGTGGAGTGGCAAAGATTTATGTTGTAATCATTTAAAAAAAATTCCATCTTTTTGGACTTAAATGTTGTTGCATTGTCTGTAATGATTTTGATTAGACACCCAAACCTCGAAAAAATATTGTTCTCCAAAAACTGAATGATAACTACATTTGTGGCTTGCCTAGTTGGAACTACCTCAATCCACTTGGTGAAGTAATTTGTGGCTGTCAATATCCACTTATGCTGAACTGGGGACTGTGGATGAATTTCTCCTATGAAATCAAGGCCCCATTGTCTAAAAGGTTCTTCAGCAGAGATGAGTTTCAAGGGCAAAGGTTGTAATTTTCTCTTCCCATAAAAAAATTGGCACTCATGACAGCTTGAAACCTCTTTGTAGACATCAGAAAAAATGCTAGGCCAATAGAACCTAGCCGTCAATATCTTGTGCACAATAGTTTTCTGATAATGGTGTCCTCCACATTCACCTTTGTGGAATTCTCTTATGGTCTTCTCTACTTATTCCTCTAGCAAACAACTCAACAAGATTGCTCCTGGATCCTTCCAATATAGAGATTGATTTATAATACAAAAATTTGTTTCGTTTAGCTTTAAGAACCTAGCCTTGGTTTTACTTAATTCAGGAGGAGCCTCCAAATTTCTCAACACATAAATAATATCAGCATACCATGGGGACTCAAGGAATTTTTGGGATACCTGAGGGGCCCTTTCTTCTTCTTAATCTGCTGACAATTCAGCAATGAAATTTATTCCCAAGAGCTCACAATTTGTCTGTGCCATCAAATTTGCAAGCCCCTGCCCCTTGATCAACTTTGTAGCTTTGATCTGAAGGTCATATTCCAACAACAAAACTATCCACTTGCCCCCTTTTCCCTCAGGATTAAACTCTGAAATCCTTTAGGGCCTTGACCAATGCATATGCCTTCTTTTCCATGATATCATACTTCAATCGAGAATCCCTCAAAGTCTTGCTATAGTATGTTATAGGATTCTCAAAATTCTACTCAGCCTTCTGTAATAGAACACCAGCAATGGTGTGCTCTGAGGCAAAAGAAAACAATATAAAGTCTTTGTTAAAATTAGGACCGGCCGGTACTAGGGCCTTGGTCAATGCCACTATAATGCCTTCAAAGGATTTATTGTCTTCAGAGGTCCACTTTATCTCATTTCCTTTCTTGAACATGTTAGTGATATACTTTATGATTTCAGCAAGGTTAGGGATGAATCTTCTCAAAAAAATCACTTTCCCCAGGAAAGATTGCACTTCTTTTTTTCTTCTGGGTGTGCCAATTTTTAAGATTCCCTCAACTTTGTTGGGATTTATTTTTATCCCCTCCTTTGAAATAATGTGACCAAGCAACTTCCCTTCTTCCATGCCAAAATTTGACTTCTTGGGGTTCAATGAAATGCCAAATTTTCTACACTTTTGAAAATCCCTTCTTAGATGCTTCAGATGTTCTTCATCAGAAACTGAGTACACAGTGATATAATCTAAGTAAATAACAATAAATTTTTCTTTCTCAACAACAAAAGATATACCCATAGCCCTTTGAAATATTTCTCTTGCATTCATGAGCCCAAAAGGAATCTTGGAATACATGAAAGTGCCCCATGGTGTTGTAAATGTTGTATTTTCCTGAACATCAAGGTGGACCATGATTTGATTGTACCTAGAGATCTTCATAACTCCAGGAAAAAACATTAGGGAATTCTTTCATTAAATTGATACATCTTTTCTTGACCTATAGGCTAATTGTCTTGGAAATTTTAATGATCTCGGGATCTTCCTGAGTCCCAATGTTGCAATCTTCAACATCTCCATCATTTACAATAATKTTAGGACTCCTGACCACATAGTTATTATCGAATATTTTATCCAATGGGACCAGGCCTTTGGGAATGATGTTACTTTTTAGTTGCACTATATCTCTACCAACAATCTGATTTTTGAAATAACCATCGTTTGTGAACACAATTGCATCTTCCTATTCATCAATCTTCAAATTTCCACATCCATCCTTGTTGTGAGTGGGAAATCCCTCTACGGACTAGCACTTAGGGTTTAATTATGCATGCAGAAAAGACCTAAAGATTTCTACTTTCTACTATTGTCCCAGACCTAATCCCCATTATTCTTAAGAAAATACATAGTGAAGAAGATCAAGTGAGCATACCTTATTTAGAGCGTTTGATGTAGATCCTTCCTCACGCTTGATCACTTTTTGATTGCAGCTCTCCTCCCAAGGATGACCTACATTCACACAAAACAAACAACTAACTCCACATGCATTTGATATATAGATTAATGCGTTAGAGATTCAATAAACAAGTATGCAATAAACCATGAAAACCTTATATGGTGGGACGGGAAAAGTATTTCTTTATTATTAACTTCAAGAAATCAACTTACAATGATGAAGTCGGTCGCTGCTCCATGAATATGGTCCCAGGATCCTCTTCAACTATCCTCCAACTTCTTTTCTCTATCTTTCTCTTTGCACAAGGAAGGCTAAAGGGTTGGGACAAAGGGAATGTGCAATTGGGTATAGTTTCTTTACTATGATTTTCCTCTTCCAAATGGGACCACTAACCGTTCTTTTATAGGCTAGAAGAAGCTAGGTATTTGGATGAACCCTCAGCCATGCATGGCTGGAAGGTTTAGTTAACTCACCCAAAGTTGTGTGTTCCATTGGCAACTTTCCTTTTTTTGTGCTTTTGTAGGTACACGTGGGTTGTTTTGGGTCAGCGAGTGTGTACATGCATGCAGTAATAGAGCAGGGAAAGTGGGCCTTTATAAAAAGTGTTTTTAAGAAGAGTTGTTTAGCAGTGCTTTGGCAAAGAAGGAATCTGAGATGGCCTGATGCCAGGTAAGCATGTTTGGTGAAAATTAGGGTTATAACAAATGCCCCCTAATGCGTGAGGTCAGAAGAGCATCTGATCGCCGAAATACATTAACAATCTTTACTGATGTGTCAAACACATGAACCCAGGGACCATAAATCGGGAGGCGTCGTCTGCAAAAATAACAGTTGTCTCACCGAGGCGAGCATACCCATGCTTAGGATAGAATAAAATCATGGCTACCAATCAAATACACTGTAGATCCATGTCATATAACTATATAAAGTGTAGCTGCGAACAATACATAGCGGAGCTACATCTCAAAATAAAAAATATATATATGTAGAGTATCCATATTCTTAGAAGCTGATAAGGCCTCATGGTTGGATATGAGGTCTTCAGAGCTCGAGAAACAACATCAAAATCTTCAAAACTTGGGTAGGAGTGTAATATGAGTGTACGACTTCACTACCCAGAGGTCTTCGACAACTCGTCAGTCATGGACTAGAGAATCTTGATGATCAGAGTGAAGGCTTCATTGATTTCAAACAAAGACTTGATTGGACATTCAGGATGGTCGAGTATGAGGGAAAGAGACAAACTACAGAGGGGCCGACTCAGGCTTAGTAAAAACTTCCCTTGGACAAAAACATGACATATGATGAGACTCAGGCAGCATGGCATTAATCATAAGTTTACGAGGCAAGAGGCAATGAAAACTCTCCATATGTTTGGAAGACTAACCAAATGAAGGAGGACATAGCTCTACGTAGCGAGAACAACTTCCTAAGGTCGTATTAAATCCCAGAGTTTGATGAAAAAACGGACAGATGTGCTTTATCCAAGGGAAACTTATTGTGCTGCCAATAAAGAAAATACTTTTCCCTTCCTCTTTTTGGGGTATATTTGATTTTTTTGTCTTTTTTCAATGATTTTGGAAAAAATAATGAAAGAATGTTACATTACAATGAAGGAACGAGTGTTACAAACATAAAAGTTTAAGGTGCAAGGACAAGACTAATGTTCATAACAATGACACTCGGGAAAAATCCTCCAGGGGCCAAATGTGTTAAGACGCAGAGGCAAAGTGCCACATGGCTTGTGTATAAGGAATGCTTCATATGGTTCAGTTGAGAGCAACATGGAGCCGACATTTAGACCAAAGATGCAGGTATGCGAACGCGGTTAACAAAACACACAATGGTAACATCCTTTGATGTAAGTTTAATGATCCCAGAGAAGGTAAGCTCGACGATTTTTCATATTTAGAGATTCTAAAAAAACGTAAAAGGAGACTCCATTGCGGTACCTTTTTTGAAGGTAGTCTAGTCGATTTGAAAAAGGGGTAAACTAGCACCGACAAGACGTCTATTCAAAACCATTTTAATGAGTGTGATAAAGACAAGATCACTCGGCCATTTTTTCATTTTTAAGGAATCTGAAAAAAGCTTAAATATGGACTCTGTCAAGAATGTTCTTCTGGACCATTTTAACGAGTGTGAAAGAATAAGGTCACTCGACGATCTTTTCAATTTTAGGGAGTCTGAAAAGAGCTTAACTATGGACTTTGTGGGAGTTCCTTTTTCGTAAATTTAGTCCCTCGGGCCCGAAAAAGGGTTAAAATGATACCTGCGAGTACTCTTCTAGAGAACTGAAGTTCCATAGAGTATACCTTTGTTCATAAAGTTAACCATTCAGACCGAAAAAGGGGTAAACTACCACCAGACAGATGTGACTTCAAATTTTAGTTTAACGAGTGTGAAAGGCCACAAGATCGCTCGACAATATTTTCATATTTAGAGGGTTTGAAAAGGGCTTAAAAGAAGACCCGTTATGTCTTTTGGGAGTCCCGAGGGTGAGGTCAAGAGTGAAAAAGAATCATGCAAATGAGGCTCAAACTCGTAATTAGGAAAAACAACAAGGACTCCCAAGCCTACAGTGATCAGAGACAGCATGGACACCATAATGCAACCAGAATCTACGTAGGGCATCCATGTTCTGGTAAGCTCTACCACCAACTCATGACACTTCTAAAGCATAAATGATGGTTCTGTGTCGCAACCTGATGGGATTGATCCTATGGAAAAGGAAAAAAGACAATGAGATACAAAAGTCGGGGTAGAAACCTAACCTACATGCTCAAGTTGATCATCTGAAATTTTTCCACGGACTGTCAAAAGTTACCCAAAACTCGAAAAAATTATCCTGATACCCGATCATACCCCTCCAATGCAACTCCTGAATCACACTAAATGGTTTTTGTTTTAAAGAAAATGATAAGGGGGGCTAAAAAAGTGACAAAAAGAGGCCAAAAAGTCTATAAATAGAAGCTGACATCTCATTATCACCATTGCTTATTTGGAAATTGACTCTGGAGCCAAAAAAAACCCTTTGATAAAAGTGGTGATTTCAGGAGCTACAGTGGATGAAACAACCATCTGTCTGGACCAAGTAAATACAAACTCTCTTATCTTGCAATTTAAATCTTTATTTTTTTCTTTGGGTTCCATGTTTTTGGGGGGCGTCGACCTTCAAAAGGTCAACCCTAGGTACATGCAAGTTGTCTTAGGATAGGTCACGTGTACATTCAGGCAGAATAAACACCGCACGCATGTACACGCGACTGTCATCATTACAGCCTGCGTGTACCACCTTATTGAATGAAAAAAGTTTAAAAAACAAGGGTTAACCCTCCTGAACCTTGGTGTTTTGCAGGTTGTATGTTCACTGGAGAGAAAGAGAGCATGAGGAGGTTAGTGAGTTGGTCGGGGAAGACCCCAATGCTATGGCTTCCTTGATGCAATGTGGGCTGCTCAAGTTCTTCTTATGTCCTTTTATGCGGGCACAACCTAGGCTACTGAATGCCTTGGTTGATTATTGGCATCTGGATGCAAAGGCATTTATGCTAGAGGGGCAGTCACTGGTGCCCATGACAGAGGATATATATTTTTTGATTGGCCTCTCTAGGAGAGGGGAACCAGTCAACTTCTGGACATTTCCTTCAGGGACGCATAAAATAGCGAAATTGATAGGACTTTACTGTGAGGCTGGTACAGAATGCTCGAGCTCACAGGTGCCCATAAGAAAGATTTTTGACTTATAGTTGTAGACGATTATGTTTCTTATTGGGTGGATTACTGGTTCTGTGGCTCTACATCAGGCGCTTTGTGCACAGATGAACTGTGCAATCCAGCTCTTAAATGCACAAATATTTGACTGGAGCACAACATTGTTAGATTGTATGAAGAGGCAGTTGACAGATTGTCAATCGCGGACACAGAGGAACATCGGGTTTGGGACCATTCTCTGCTCTTTCTTCTTTGAAAGAGTTTTGAGCTTCAGTCCTCAAATAGTGGTATGAGGACATCAGGCATCTCTTCATGCAGTTTGTAGATGGGCAGTGTTACTGCCACGAGAGGGTGGTGGAAGGACCAATGAGTCCTTTGACGATGATTTCTTCACTTGGCTGTTGCGACAAATCCCAGTCATAAAGGATTACCCCTATCCTGGGATTGATTTCTTGAGAGATCTTGAGATAACAATACCTCCTGGTGAGGAGAGAGGAGAGATGGGTAAGTTTACATCATTGTTTTGTTGTTTTTTGTTTTTGTGAAACATATGTAATTTTTATGTTTCTTTTGTTATATATCATTTTTTTTATACCAAAGTATTTGATGGATATGTGTTTATTGTGTGTAGATGTGGGACCAGTGCAACCTGCAGACTATGCGAGGAACAAGCATCGTCCTCGGCCAGGGGCCGCACCTGTTGTCGCAAGGGGACCAGCAGCAGCAACAGATCTTCCATTCGGGGAGGCTGAGAGGGTGTTGAGATGAGTCGAGTGGAACTTTACTGTGCTCACTCGACAGTCCCTATGGCAGAGATTGAGGACCTGCCACCATCTATGCAACCTCATGTAGTGGGGGAACCACAGACGTGGGTCTGATTGTTTCGGCATTTGGCAAACGTTGTTGATCAGTACAACATGGCCCACAAGCCCTGACCTTAGTTAGACTTTTCATGTGCCAAGAGCACTACTTGTATATATTTTTTGAGGGCATAAGCCCCATGACTCGTTATTGGTCATATTTTTGAGGCGCTTGCATTCACCTATGTATTATTGTGACTATGATGTTATATGTGGATTTTTATGTCTTTTAGTGGCTTATGGATCATTTTTGCAAAAAATATATTTACATGTTTATGTGTATTTCCTTTCATATATGTGCAAGATTCCAATCTAAAATTTGATTAGCTAGAGTATCTGTAATTTGGTTTAAACTCCTAGGAACATGAAAATATATAATATAATCAAAGCTTCATTCTAAGAGACATACCCTAAGGAATCGTCGGTGTAAAGTCGGATCATGAACATGGTAGACTCTATTTAACTGAGACACAACCATCTAAGCATCGAGATAGACCCAGAGATGAGAGATACCAAATGACAAGGTGTCATGAAGAAACTCAATAACTGCACTATACTCAGTGACATTATTTGTGGTGTCACCTAAGCATATACCTCTGGAAGATAATAACTGGCCTTGAGGTGAAAAAATTACCCAAGCTGTGGAGGCAAGCCTCCGAGTGTGCCGGTTAGGACTGTCTGTGTACCCAATGAACACCTCAGATTCACTTGATATCTACCACAGTGACGAAAGATACATCAAAAACAACACGTCCATAACACTAAAAGAAACTAGAAAGTAATAGTACAAAGACTATACATATGTTACAAAAAGTTACCCATGGTGACCTGCCTATGAGTAATACTTCTTGAGGTAGAGTCCATTTCTAGGCTCAGCCAAAGAATTCCCTTCAAAGTCAACCAGACAATAAGCACCCTTTTTTAGAACCTCTTTTATGATGAAAGGTCTGAACCACATGGGTTTGAATTTTCCTGCCCCCAGGGGGTCCTTATCTTGGTCATAGACTAGGAAAAGGTCGCCTTCCCTAAATCTGAGGACGAATGAACCTATCACACTAACACTTGAATTTATGTTTATGAGCCTCATTGACCAGGGCCACATCAAGACACTGTTCATTGAGCTACTCAAGGTATAATAACTTCTCTTCAAGTGGAGAAGTGTCTGGCAATTATTGTACTACCAACTTTAGGGATGGGATCCGACATTTGATAGGCAAGACTGCTTCCAGCCCGTAAATGAGTTGAAAAGGTGAGAAACCAGTTGCACTCTTAACAGATGTTCGGTAAGCCCATAATGTCGAGTATAACATCAAATGCCAATTTGACTTGGCTGAGTTGATCGTTCGTTGTAGGATGGTCTTGAGAGATTTATTCACAGCTTCCACCTGACCATTTTCTTGGGGGTAGTAGGGTGACGAATGTTCCTTCCATAACCCAAGATTTGACATTAACTCGGTCATCATATGGTTCTGAAAGTGACTGCCATGGTCAATGACAATCTCCCTTAGGAAGTTGAACCTTGCTATTATCTGGTTGAATAAAAAGAGAGTTGCAGTCTCTCCATCATCTTAAACATTGGCATAGCTTCGACCCACTTCGTGAAGTATTCTATGAATACGATGATGTAACGGTGCCCCCTTGATGAAGGAGGGTTGCATATAGTGTAATCAATCCCCCACTTGGTGAAGGGACCAACTGTGATGACAAGAAACATGGGAGAGGGATGTTCCCTCATCTTCCGAGAGAAGATCTAGCACGGGTGGCACTTCTTGACCGATTCGATACAATATTTGATTAGTGTCGGCTAGAAGTAACCTACTCATAGAATCTTTTGGGTTGTTTCCAAACTAGACAAATGACCACCACATGCTCTGGTATGGCAATCGTTAAGCATGATAACTGCTTCTTCATGAGTGAGACATCAGCGCAGGATGCAGTATACACCTCCTCGATACAATGTATCATCAAGTATGAGATAATTCTTAGCCTGATGGCATATGCGTCGACGCACATCATGAGAAGCAGAGGTGAGGCACTTCAAATTCTGGAGATAGATAAGTATATCTCCATACCAGGGATCTGAAGAGGTGATCGAAAACATATCTCCTCTGATAGGCGACTCTTCGGGCACAAAATCACCTGACTCAACCGAAAGTTCCAAAATAAGTTCTGCGAAGACCAATGA
>JASDQU010103261.1:617020-630087 GCA_032191745.1 Picea mariana | reverse complement strand
ATTTACAAGAAAACAATTTAGTGGACGTTCTCCCTCCCGAGGTGGTTCCAACGTGGAGAAATGGTAGGTCTGGTGCGGATGGTATTGAAAAATGACTAGATCAGATCTATGTGGCAGAGGACCTCATCACATCTACTCTGAGGTATAGGACATGGGTGAAATATCCCTATATGTCTTATCATGCCCCATTTTTTCTTCAATTGGGTGTTGGGATTCCGATGGTTGCTTATCCATTCAAGCTCAATCCAGTCTGGCTTAGAGAAGATTCTTTCACAGTGATGGTTCGGGAAGTATGGAATGATTTGTAGTTTCAACAATTTAATGGAGCCTAAAGGATACTAGTAGGGAAACTCTCCCTTTTAAAATCGCAGGTTAAGTTATGGTCTAAGGAAAAACACCTAAAAGAACATATATAATTGGGAAAGATTGAAGAGGCGCTTACTAACATTTACATACAGAAGACACATGGCATACACTCTGATGACTCTGATCAGTTAATGTATACTCTTGAGGTCGAATGAAAGAAATTAACAATGGCTGAGGAAGAAAGTTGGCATCAAAAGAGCAGGGCAATATGGATTAAATGTGGAGATAAAAATACTAAGTATTTCTATCGCTTTGCAAGCTATAGGAGAAATAAAAAATACATATGGGAGATAAAGGATGAAGCAGGGGGGATCCATATAGGACAGGTGGCCATAAAGGAAGAAACAAACAAGTTCTTTAAATCCTTCTTTAGTGATACAGGTCAGAACAACATTGGGGATCAGATCAACTCAGTTAGGTTGTTTCCAAATTTTGTGAGTGAGACAAAGGTTCAATTTCTAGAAAAGTCATGTATGAGGGATGAAGTCCTTGAGGTACTAAGGGGTTTTGCAAAGGACAAAAGTTTGGGGCCGGATGGATGGACTGTAGAATTTTTCTTAAAATTCTTTGAGTTGGTTGGACAGGATTTGACTGATATGGTTGAGGAAACAAGAATCAGAGGGGAGGTTATTAGATCGCTCCACTCAACTTTCTTGGCATTGATTCCCAAAGTTAATAGTGCCTCTTCTTTCTCCGATTTCCGCTCACTTTCACTCTGTAACTTATGTTACAAGATCTTTGCTAAAGTTATAGCGAAGAGAATTAGGCTAATTCTGTCTCGAACACTATCATAAGAACAAATGGGTTTTCTCAAAGGAAGATAAATTTTAGATGTTATCGGCACTGCACAAGAGTGTATTCACAACATTAAAAGCTACAAGCTATTATCCTGAATCTTGACTTAAAAAAGGCCTATGACTATACCAATTGGGATTTTTTGAGGTTAATACTTCTTCAATGTGGCTTCAGGTTGCCAACAACAAATTGGATTATGGCCTGTGTAACTTCTACAACATATGCCATTTTGATAAATGGAGAGGCAACCAACTTTTTTCAGAGCAACAGAGGACTTAGACAGGGATGTCCATTGTCACCTCTTCTATTCATTTTGGTAATGGAAGGTCTCATCCTTTCTTTAAAGAAAGCACAAATAGATGGAGCTTTCATGGGGATAAAAGTTTCTAGATTGATAAAGGTTCTACACTTACTTTTTGTGGATGAAATTCTTATAATGTCGAAAGCATCATTCGCAGAATGGGAGAAAATTCAAAATATTCTCCAAGTTTTCTGCCGAGCTTCGGGATTGGTGATTAATGTTCAAAAGCATGATTTTCTTCATTTTGGAGTTCCTCCGGAAACTCTCACTCTTTTAAAAGAATTATACCAATTTTCCTTCAAATAAATTTCTGCAGGATTAAGATATCTAGGGTATTTTATGAAACCAGATAGTTATAAGGTGGAGGACTGGCAATGGCTTTTTGAAAAGTTTGAATCCCGGATTAATCACTGATGTAATAGATGGATCTCCTTGGGTGGATGCTTTGTGTTGATAAAAGCAGTATTAGAGAGCCAACCAGTCTATTGGATGACTCTAGCTCATATACTGATCTCGATTCTCCATAAGATTCGAAAAATGATGATTTCCATCCTCTGGTCGGGAAATAAGAACAAACTGAGTTATCATTTAAGCAAGTGGGAATCAATTACAAAACCAAAACTCTATGGAGGATGGGGTCTACGGAACATCTTTGTTTTCTACAGGGAATTGGCGACAAATACTTTATGGCGAGCTTTGATGAAGACAGGCATATGGCAAAGGGTGATCAAAGACAAGTACTTCCCACATGGGTTGGTGCTGTCATGGTTGAGATTGACAGCTTCGATTACATCCTATGGGTCAAAGACATGGAAAAATCTATTGAATATGTTACCAGTGATATTACAGTGGATGGCTTGGAACCCGGGCTCGGGACACTCTATTTTAGTTGGGAAGGATGCAATTTTAGGAATGGGGAAGGACGCCATTTTATCACAGGAGTTGGTGCACAGTCTTAATCAAATAAACATTCATCTCTTGTATCAAGTGAGTCGTGCTTTGCCAAGGGGTTCGATAGGCTCATACTGGTATGACAATGTTGATCTGGGTTTGGTTGGTGAACTTGCAGCGGAATGGGATAGATACATGCATAATTTGATTGGTTTAGGCATCAAACTTATGGATAGACTGGATGAATTAATATGGATAGGTTGTGATTCGTTAGGACAAATTTCTGTTAAGAATGTTTATTCAGCCTTATCAAAAAAATTACGAAAATTCAAAACAGGGGGCTGGAGGAGAAATTTATGGAAATGGGACTGTCCATTGAAGGTCAAGCTTTTGTTTGGCTCTTAGCTGAAAATAAAATTTTAACATGGAAAATTTTTCAAAAAAGGGGTTGGAAGGGGCTTGGATTATGCTATCTATGTAAAAATATGAGAGAATCAAGTAAACACCTTTTTGTAAATTGTCCTTTTATGTTATCAGTTTGGGAGAAAGTGAAAAATTATCTAAAACTCATTGTTGGCTGGAATGGTAATTCGGTGAATGAATGTTTCCAAAACTGCGCAAAACAAAACTATAATTTCAAAACTCTCCCTGCATATGTTTGATGGTACCTTTGGCTTGATAGAAATAAATCTATCTTCGAGTCTTGGACACCTTCTATTATGAGGATAGTCCACGTAGCTCTAGGGGCATTGGGCACTCATTGGGAAAATATAAAAGTTTATGCCCCTAGGCACAAATCTACAATTTTCCCTGAAGATAAAGTTATTACTTGGTTCAACGGGGTTGCTTAACAGAATGGAAAAATAAGTGGTGCAGGTGGAGTCTTAAAGACAGATGATCACAAAGAGTATAGATGGACTTTGAATTGTGGCAGTGGAACAAATTCCAGGGCAAAACTCATGGGAGCCTGGGCAACTTTGACTCTTACACCAAGGCTTTCATTTTCTGACATACTTGTTCTTGGGAATTCAAAGATAGTCATTGATTGGCTCAATTGGAAAGGAACTCTACATGTGGTCGATTTAGATGGCTGGAAGGATAAAATAATTAAACTTATCACCCTATTCAGATCTATCTCATGTGCACATATATACAGGGAAGAGAACCTAGAAGCTGATAGACTATAAAAAATGGCTCTTAATAATTGTCCACGAAGAATTGTCGAAGGTGGCCATGAGGGCCCCACTCTTTTTTTAAATATGTTTTGAGCATTAGTGTTTCATCTCATGTATATGTAGGTTATTTTTGGACTTGCTAGTTGCTACAATTCCCTCCTTGATAGGGAGAGATTTTGTTTTTTATTTTGATATTAGTCTCTCAGTAGCTTTGACGAAAATGTTATAATGATAAGTTTTGGAACTTTTACTATTTAGTAAGAGTGTTTTTTCTATATGATACAACCCATAAAAAGTTCGTATTTTCATGATGTAACCACTATCATTAAAAACATATTATATTTTTATGAATATAATGTGAAATTTTCACAGTGAAAAAAAAATGTTTTTACAAAATTTATTTGTAATGAATAACATTAACAAAACTATATGTTAAACAAATAAAAATAAAAATACAAATATTTATATGTATATAAAAGAGAAATTTGATATTTATACATAATATAAAAAAATATTTTATAAAGATATAAAAAAAAGAAAGATATCAAATTTAAACATAATTTTACATATTCAAATTTCATAAGTGGTGAACTCTCAGTTATATAATAAATATGATATTTATATAAAATTATTGTTATAATACAAATTTAAATATTTTAACGATAATTAAAATTGTGATTTTACATATTCAAATTTGAATTCTAAATTTTATAAAATTAACTGAGATTACAATTAAAAGAAATTTAATTTGAATAAAATGTCGTTTCTATGTTATCGTCTACATGGTTTTTGTACGAGTCCGTTGTATCAAGGGATTTGATGGTCGATGAAGCACTATATTTTGGAATATGATTGGCCTTTAATGACGTCAACAACGACGAGGTGGGAGTATCATACTAGTATGAAGTATGCGATTTTAAATTTCATTTTTAAAATCTTCGTGTTGCTTTTTTAAATTTGAAAACAAGGAAAATCTTCCTTCAAACATTCATATATGTAAATTGCCATTTCATTATTTTTTAAATTTGGATTATAATAAGTGATAAGTATAAATGTTTTTGTTTTAATTATTTTGATATTTTTGGTATATGTTACTATGAAATTGTAATTTTGCATTGCTTAAATTGTATTATTGAATGCTTAGATAAATTAAGTGTTTTGGAAAAATCTTTATTATATTTAGAATATACAATCTCAACAAGTAATATTTACAATTTCAATCATTTTTTTAAATTTTTAGATAAATATTAGACAAGATTTGTTGGAAAAATATGTACATAAAAGATTAAAAAAACAGAATGTTCAGACTAGTGCTATAATAAGAGCTTTCAATCCACTCAAAGGTTCAAAATCACAATTCCAACACTGAACTATATGATTTCAATTTTTTTCAATTTGTCAAATTTTGAAGTCCTAGCTTGCAAATGGTGTGATATGAGTTCCCTGTATACAACATTGATAGAGTTGGAACTTGGAATATTAAAATACAAATAATAATATATTTAGAAAAGAAATAGGTGATTTGATTTACTGAAACATCTACTGGTTTTCCCATAATTTTATTGAAACTTTGTCAATTTAACTATTTATCTAAATTATTAGAATTCAACAAATTTAGTGAAAACAAGTTGTTGTTTGGAAATTCAATAACTTTAATGTTACAGTATTAATTCTACTTTGTATTTGGTAGTGGTCTTTAGAAAAAACATAATTGATTTGGGAAAAATGAAAAACAATAATAATAAATGTTCATATTAATTAATTAATGAAAAAAAATGAAAAAAAATTAATTACAATTTTTTTGTAACTTAGTTAGTGCATACCAATTCATCTCCACCTCATGGTCTTTATCAACCAACAATAAAAAAATAATTAATAATAATATGAGTGAAAGAGAAATGGACATTTTCACTAAGATGAAGCAATGAGTGATGTTTCAATAACTTTTTAAAAAATTAACTAAATAAATAAATAATGTCAATTAATTTTTATAAAAAAAAATAATATCACAGAAATGGTGATTAGAGAATATAATCATTTTAAATATATAATTATTCAAAATAAACAAAATTTTATTTCTTTAAAATTTAATTTTAAAATATATTTATTATTAATGTAATATATTTTAATTTTTTTAAGTTTCAATTTATCAAAAACTCTTTAAAACCTTTTACAAAATAGTTTAATTAAAATTTTAATAAAAAAAAAATTATGTCTAACATTATGCAAACCGATTTGGGATAAGCTCTATCTTCCACCTCGAAAATAAACTTCCGGTAAGTATAACAAAATCGAAAATAAATTTTCTGTAAGTAAAAAAAAATCCATATAGATGATAACTACAATTTTTTACAAATGAGAATTATTTAACCAAATTTATTTTACTATAGTAAATTAGAAAAATCTAATGAGCAATGTGAATCATATCACCCACCATTATGGGAAAGGTTTACATTTTTAATTTACTTGTATAGATATTATTTAGGGTTTTTTAAAATGAATGAAATAGAATAGAAAATTATAAAAATAATAGAGTAAGTTTTTAAATTAAGTAAAATGGAATGAAATAGAATAGAAAATTATAAAAATAATAGAGTAAGTTTTTAAATTAAGTAAAATGGTTGGTTTTTTTTTTTTAATTATATATATTTTTAAATAAATATTGATAAAATATTAAGGATTTTTTCTTTAGTATATGTATGACTATTAACATTAATAAAACAAAGATTATGATAATCAAATTTAAAAAGTTTATTTGTGATAATTTCATGTATGATAATAACAATTTGTAGGAGCCCTTGAGGTGTAGGTAACTTGGTGATAGAGTGTATTGTTAAGGCATTTCTTTATGTGAAGTAACCCAGTTTGAAACCCCTTACCTTGTGTGTGGCTTATGGGACATCATGTGAACACTTGTCAATTTTGCTTATTACCAAAAAAACAAAAACAAAAAAAAACTTGGAGGAAGTGACTTCATACAAATATCTCTTAGTAGATTTACAACACAAGCTTAACTCAAACTATTGCATTGAGAAAAGGATAAATGCTGAGTGAAAATCTTATTTTGGCCTTGAATAAAACTGTAAATCAATGAACCTTTGGTTATGGGATAAAAAGACTCATCTTTGAGACTCTTGTCACTCATGTTATCTTATATGGTTGTGAAGTTTGGGGTTGTAGCATCTCTAGACAATCATGAAGAAAGATCAAGCAAATCCATAAGTGTTTTATAACATATAATCTTAAAAATAAAGGTAATACACCTATCCTATTCTCCTCAAAGAATTGATTCTTCTCCCCATTGAGAGCATGACTATGACTAGGTGTATAATGTACAAGAACAAGATAAACAACATGGAAGACAAGAGACTTCCTAAGATTGCAACAAAATCTAATCAAAACCACCAATAATATTAAAAATATTATTACATCTCAATTTACAGAGAAAATGTTGTGGGATAAAGAATTAGAAGATAAGAGAAAATTAAGGTACTATAAGGAAGTGATTAACCCTAATCTAAAAGATCAAAAGTATCTATATGTTTTAACTAGTGTAAAGAACAAAATCCATATTGTTAAAACAAGAACAAACTCTCATGAGCTTTATAGTGAAAGAGGGCATTAAAACATTCATAAAATGTTATGGGTCCAAAGATTAAGGAATTTTAGGAAGGCTTCCCTTCAAGATTTTCAAACACAAAATTAAAATTTTAAAGCAAACCAAATAATTTCTTACATTTTTCTTTTTTTCTTAAGATTGATAAATCAAAATTGGTCTCATTGGATGTTAATAATAGTTAGCATCGTTATTCTGATTTTATATTAAATTATTTTATATTAATAATAGTTTGTCTCTATGAAATTGTATAGTAAATATAGATTTAATGAAAATTTAAGTTTGGTTTTTAATTTCAAGATAATCAAATTGAATGATGTTAATAATTTCTTCATAGTATTAAGTTACTTACATTTAAATAAAAACAAAACAAAATCGAAAAAAAAAAATTTAGAAAAAAATCTCCATTGATACAATCTCAAGACCTTGATTTAAATTTAAATTGAACACAAATTGATACAATCTCAAAACCTTGAAGTAAATTTAGATTTATGATTCATTTCGCTGTTTTATGATCCATTTCTCCGTTTTTTAAACGCAAGCGTCTTTCAAAGTTTCTAGCTATATTGTTGTACATATGTCTATATCTATCAATTCAACGGCATTCAATAAAGTTGTGAGGTAAATAACATGGAAAAGACATTTAGAGGTATTGAGCCAAATGGCCCACCTGAATCGTGGTCTTTGGGGAGCGTGTAAGTGAAGGTAAAGAAAGTAAATTCAACAAATTTATTGAACATTGGTTGCTGGTGGTGTCACTTCAATTGCAGATTGATGCGAGTGAACCGTATTACTTGAATTGTGGAGAAATTGCTGCCCTAAGTTAATAGCGGAAATTGATGCGAGTAAACCGTATTACTTGAATTATGGAGAAATTCCCGTAAACCTCTGTTTTTCTATTTCTCAACTTCTTCCTACTTATGCGAGTAAACCCTATTACTTGAGTTATGGAGAAATTCCCCAGTCAACTTTTGCTTTTCTATTTCGCTACTTAATCCGGCTTGAATTGATGTGAGTGAACCATATTATAGAGAAATTGGCCCCAGTCAACTTCTGCTTTTCTATTTCTATATTTATTCCGGCTCGAATTGATGCGAGTGAACAGTATTACTTGACTTGTTGAGAAATTGCTCCCCAACTCAACTTTTTCTATTTCTGTACTTATTCCGATTTGAATCATGGAAAATACTCCCCAGTCAATATCTGCTTTTCTATTTTTCTACTTATTCCGGCTCGAATTGATGTGAGTGAACAGTATTCCTTAAATTGTGGAGAACTTGATCCCCCAGTCAATTTCTGCTTTCCTATTTTTCTACATATTCCGGCTCGAATTGATTCAACTGAAACGTATTCCTTAAATTGTGGAGAATTTGCCCCGCCAGTCTACTTTTTTCTGGCTTGAATTGAATTGATGCGAACCGTATTACTTGAATTGTGGAAAACTTTAATGACGTCAACTTCCTGCACTAATTTCCGCTAATATCCATTCCACAAAGATGCCTTGACCCATCTTTGATTCTTTTGCTAAATTCTTGTAAGAGGGTCATAAATTCTTATTCGTATTAAGCCATAAAACTCAAGTCAAGTCAAGTCAAATGACCGAAGGTTTAAAATCTTAACAGCGTTTTGTGTTACTCCGTTTGGTTGAGTGAGCCACCGGCGAGTGTCGGAAAAGTATCGGATGGGAGCATTGATGAGCGGTGGCGACGGGATGGATGCAAGGATGCGAGAGGGTAGCATGGTGTTGAATGGCCATCTGGTATCCATAGCTATCATACGAGCATATCCATCCACTGACAGAGTCTTAATGACTCTGCAGCAGGCTGGATATTGCTCGCCGTCAATTTCTGCTTTCCTATTTTTCTACATATTCCGGCTCGAATTGATTCAACTGAAACGTATTCCTTAAATTGTGGAGAATTTGCCCCGCCAGTCTACTTTTTTCTGGCTTGAATTGAATTGATGCGAACCGTATTACTTGAATTGTGGAAAACTTTAATGACTTCAACTTTTTTCGATAGGCGCTCCTGCACATCCATTCCACAAAGATACCTTGACCCCATCTTTGATTCTTGTGATAAATTCTTATTCGTATTAAGTCATGATACTCGAGTCAAGTCAAATGACCGAAGGTTTAAAATCTTAAATTCATGGTGAGTGTGGAAAAGACACGGCCATAGATTTAGAAATCTCCGTATTGAAGTATAGACCTGACCTAAAATGGTGAGTGCACATATCAATTTCTTTGTGGAGCGAGCAATAATTGAGAGAAATGGTTTAGTAGGCGTTTAGATGAAAGGTGAAAATAAGTAAATTTGACAAATCATTGAAAATGGGTTGTGGTGTCATTTTCATTGGAAAATTCAATTTTTATCTATTATTTTTTTAATTTAATTTTAATTTATTTTATATTATATTTAGAAATCTCCATATTGAAGTATAGACCTGACCTAAAATGATGAGTGCACCACATATCAATTTCTTTGTGGAGCAATAATTGAGAAATGGGCTGGTTTGGTTTAGTATGCGTTAGATGAAAGGTGTCTAAAGGTGAAAGTAAGTAAATTTGACAAATCATTGAAAATTGGTTGTGGTGTTATTATTGGAAAATTCAATTTTAATCTATTATTTTTTTAATCTAATTTTAATTAATTTTATATTATATGTGTTTTATTATCTTAATTAAAGTTGGTATTGTATGTTGGTAACTTTTGGGATGAGTTTGGAGTCTAAGAAATCTCAATCTAGGAATTGTTATATCCAATTATAAGTGGTTAAGTTTGTATAATGGGAGTGTCCTAGAGGTTTTTCAACATGCTTAATTCATTTATACATTCATAAATACAATTTAAACAACAAAAAAATAACGATTTTGTCCACATTCACATCCTACCAAAAAACCCAAAAGGTAGAACGTTTAGCCAACCCCTTCAAAACTAACATAATTAACTTTTTTAGAAAAATATTACTTAAATATATATTATAATTTTTTTTTTAAATTAATAAATTATTTATTGTGATGATTATGGTTGATTAAAAATTAATCTTATTACATTAAATTAAAAACAAAAATGATAAGAAATTAAATTATGTGCTTTACTTTTTGTTTTACCATAAAAATATTGGAGGAAATTTTTCTTAAATTTATTTGATTTTGATGAATTAATAAATTATAAAGATTAATATTGTTATAAATATTTTAAAATTAAGATTTAATGTGAATATATGTAAAACATTTTAAGAAAAAATGTTTTGCATTCTCCACCCTTATAAGAAAAATTATATATAATAATTATTTAACTTTTCTAAACTTATTTAATTGATATCTCATCATTAGTATTCATATTACTCAATATTTAAATTAAAATTACTAATGATTTTAGTTATTGGTTTCTATTAATATAGAAACAATCTTTAAAGTGTGGGTTATTTATGGGATAGCATCCTCTATAAACAATGTTCCACCAAGTTTCTACCAACGTCTCTATAATTATAAAAATAAAAATAAAAATTGATAAAATTCTAATAATAACAATTCATCCCATGCAAAACTCCAAGGTCCCAATAGAGCAAACAAAACAAACGATGCATGATAGGGTAATAAAAGTCACATACTAGAACTGAACGATAATAGCATTATTGGTGGATCAATAGCAAAAGGAGAACAAATAATGGCAAGGAAGGACATATCCATAGTAAGAGAGCAATGCATTCTAAATGAGAACCATGACCCTGCAACCCCAGGGTACTATACCATGTCATTTAAGGATGTGGTATAGGGAAATTTGTAGGCCAACTAGGTAGCCAATGAAATGAGTGGGGCAAGAAAGGCAGTAGAGAACGAATTAGGGGAAAAAGAGGAAGCAACATGCGATAAAGAGAACAATGAAAAGCTCAAAAATAGATGCCTAGCCAAAACAACTATCAACCTAAGGAATGAAATCACCTCAAATGAATTTGGCAAATATATTCAATACATGAAGGACCATGCCATCATGGGYAAGTTTAKGGGCACATGATCTTCAAATAAGGCCCTAACATGGTGGGTCAAAACTAGGTGGAAACCCAAGGCCCAAGTGGATTTAAAATTGGGCTCCAAGGGTTTTTTCCACTATGATTTTCACAAGCATTGAAGATTAGGATAGTGTATTCAAAGAGGGCCCTTACATCTTCAACTTGGTGGGATTACATATGAGATTCTAGATGGAAAGATTCACCCCCAAAAATAAGATTTCACCAAAGCACCTTTTTGGATCAGGATGTACTCGATGCCCCAAGAGTTTTGGGAAGAGCAAACCCTCATGGGTATGGAAAATAATCTTGTCACCTTAGTCAAAATCTCATAGGTAACCCCAAAAAAATGATACATCTCATATGGAAGGATTTGTGTCTACATGAATGTATTAAGAGCCCTCCCAAAATTCATTAACTTCAACTTCTAAGATAATAAATAGATCCAAACCCTAAATTATGAGCACATTCCATTTAGATGTCGTAAATGTCATGAACATGGGAACTTATTTAGGGATTTCCCACATAATATAGATACGGTAAAGAATAAATATGAGAAAATAACTGACTAGGATGGATTCAACAAGGTCCCAAGTAAAAGGAAGTAATGAGAAAAATTAGCCAAGCCAACCACAAGTACACATGATAATAATTCCAATAGCTTCTAAAGCTTGTCAACCTTAGGAGAAAATGAAAATACAACTAAGAAAGATTGCAAGATAATGAAGGACAACGTCAAGTAGATCACCTAATAATATGAGAAGGAAAATGTTAGAAAACCAATCCTCCAAGCACCTGTCAAAAGAAAAATCCAAAGGAAGCAACAGATCTAGAAAGGGAATGGAGGAGGAAACTCAGGAAGAATGTGAGGAAGATTATATACTGCAAGAAATGGAGTTGGATTCAATCAAAATTGATCTACCAACATTCATCATAGCGCATGGGGAAACACACCTAATCGATCTTGCAGAGGATCGACTACTCCAACTTTAGAAGAAAATCGAAAAAGGTAAATCAAAGTTAGGAACCTCGAACCCAAACCAAATATCTACTTGTATCCAGACATAAGGACTAATCCCCTAAAAAAAATAGCCATAGAGGAAAAGAAAAGAGGTAGGAATTCCTCAAAGCAAAAGCTAGAATAAGTAGGTGCACACTCAGTGGACTCATGATACACACAAAGATTGTCGAAGAAATACTTCTCCTCCCAACCAAGGAATTAAAATGAAGGTGATATCATAGAACATTAGAGGCCCGAATGCATCCAACAAGCATCACATGTTGAAGAAACAAAATAGTTAAGTACAAACCCACTAACTTATTACTCTAGTAAACCAAATGTGAAATCACTTCATTGTATTCTATTGCACAAAAATGTTAGGAAGGATATAAAAATATAGCCACGACAACTATTTTCTTTTCTAAGGGTTTAGTATTTTTATGGGATCCATCCCAGGTCTTTCTTGAATGTGAATTAGATACACCTAGCCTAATATCTACCAATTCTAGTAGCCTCACTTCTCTGGACCAAAGTTTCCTAACCAACACCTATGGCCCCATCAATCCTCTTCTTAAATTTCTCTTTCTTGATTCCCTCAAGGCCATATGTGATACAATCAATGAAGAACAATGGATAATGGAGGGGTTTTAACATAATCACTTTCCTCCAAGAAAATAAAGGAGGCAAGAGAAGACTAGATGTCATTAGCATATCTTTCCAATACACTATCAGTAGGCTAAGGTTATTAGATCTACAAACCTCCAAATATTGCTACACATGGAATAACAAAATATGAGGCACACACCAAATAGTAGAAAGGATGGATCAATTTCTTATATCAAAATTCCCCCTTCCATTCAAAACATCAATGGAGGCTAAGAGTTTACCCTGTGCAAGCTCTAACCATTGGCC
>JASDQU010103261.1:596995-615659 GCA_032191745.1 Picea mariana | reverse complement strand
CTTGGTGCAAGCTTCCACGCAGTAATTGTGGATTTACCCTCCAAGGAGCCTGAGTGAGTTTGACCAATGTCTGTTCCAGTAACAGTGAGACTTCCCTTCACCGTCACCTTGTGTAAGTCCCTAAATATTATGGCAACTAAATATACCAATTCACAGTGAGTCCCTGGGCGGGTATAGTCGACAGTCCAATCCAGAACGTATGGGCAGGATAACAAGTCTGAAATCAAACCTAAATGCTCCCACACATAATCATGGGTATACCTCCAAGTGGCCCCCAATATACGATCCGACCACTACAAACAACTGAACCACGGAGGGATAATCTTCATAACTCACCCGAATGCGACCTCGTGCGTAACCCCTGTGTGAGAGGGGGATCCTAGAAAAACAATACGACAATTGGATTTGACTCTCCCTAACTCAGGATGCTAATGTTTGTTTTGAAAAATTTGGAGAGTTGTACTCACAGCCTAATCCAAAGTGCTAACCCTAGTCTACTGTTGGTGGAAGATCCTAAAAACAAAAATGTTCTAGATAATTTTTAATTAGCATTCATTTTATAGTTGTTCTTTACTCAAAGGGTGCATGGAAGTGAAACTAATGGAATGATGACTCAATGCCCAAGAAAATGCATGAAAGATGATAAGAAATCATTTATGTTCGATGAACTCCTATTTAAGGGAAAGAGAAGGAGTCATTTTCACTTTCAAACACTAATATGCAAAGTCCTCAAACAATCAGTTCTTAATCGAATCCAATGCAATGCTAAAACATTTTCAAAAACGCCTTCTAATATGAAAATCAAACACTAAAATGTAACTTTTTTGTTTGCATGCCAATGATAACTAATTCAATGTGAAAGACTTCTCCTATCAACTACCCTTTCAAATCAAGGAGATTCAGACAAGCATGATCAGATTTTGCATACACAACAGACACCCTCTTGCTGTGATTGAAGCAAGAAGTAAACAGAGGACAAAAATAAAAATGAAAAAACCAAAAAATTCACACAAAAATGAAGTGTTCAAAGAAAAATGACCTTCAAAAAAACAAGTGAGAAGAGTCACAGACTTCATATGTCCTTCACCAGAGTTCCCGCTCAGTCGGATAGGAGAGGAAAAAAGCAGCGGATCGATTTCAAGCTCTCAACAGCAAAAACTCAAAAAGAATGAAGAAGGGCATAAAATCTGAGAAAAAAGGTGTTTACTTCTCAGAAGAAAGCATGTCAAAGGTCAAAGGAAGAATCATTGAATCACAAAGCAGCTCAACAAGTGAAAAAATAGGGTTCAGACCTCTAAAAATTGCAATTTCTGAAGAGATTTTGGGCAAAAAGGGATGGCACTCTGGTATAAGGGCCAATAGAGCATTATAAAGCTCTATCCAATAGCTTAAGGGAGCATTGGCACTCTGCTAACAAGGCAAGGGAGCGTTGGATTCCTAAAGCTCAGAAGAAAGTCCAAAAAACCCAAAATTTCAATGATTTTTTTCAATCAAGATGAGTGTAATGGGGTGAAGAGTCAATCAGCAAGTAGACAAACAACAGTACAACCACTTCCTACTCTATGGATATTAGCTTGAAATAGACCTATATATCATAGACAAGTTTATGCGAAATTAAACACAAACTAGAAAGAAACAGGCCAAGCGTGTCATATTAATGAGAACAATGACAGAAGTAGCTTACAACCGTAGATGCGAATGCGACAGCTTCGTCAAGTCCCCTTTGTCTAACCCTTGCTCAAAATATCCATGATCCGGACGACAGCAACTTTACTAATCACTTTCCTCCAGTTCATTGTATGTTTCCTATGAGATCATAGGTTTCATGCTTCCAATTCTTTCCTCCCTCTCACCATCATTGAACCTGCTTATATAGGTTTAGAGAGGCTTAACCTCTTGAGGTATCTTTAGGGTAAGTTGAGGGTTTCCCTCCTTGAACCAAGGATCTTCTCCTAGGATCATGACTGAACCAGGAATTCAAATGCAACTTCCTTCTGAGATTGGAAGATCCTCCCCTTATTCTTCTCAATAGATCAACTACTGCCCAAATTATATAGCGCTCCCTCAAAATGGGCATCAGGGCGCTATAGCGCTCCCTAGGAGGCTCAAGGGGGGTGCCAATGCTCTAAATATTTGCAGCACTCCTTCAGAGGAATAGTTTGGTGTTATAACATTCCCTAGCACCTTATAGGGGAGTTCCAGTGCTCCTAAGGGTGATGTAGGGGAGCGCTCTCTTCTAAAACCTTAGTTTGAAAGATCCTTTCAAGTGGCAAGAGATATTTGACTTCAATTAACCATCCCTCTTCCTTCAAATCAAGTGTTTGAGGCATTTTAAGTGTCTCTTTAGTGTCGTCATCATGGTAGTATGCTTTGCTTGATACTTGCGACACTTATGAGAAACATGTGACACTTGCAAGCAACATGCCACACTTGTGAGCAACATGCCACACTTGCGACACTTATCAAAGCGAGTAATGTTGATGTGTAACATCTTCTCCCACAACATAGTCCAAAATGCACTAAGAAATCTGGTATCCCTCTTTGAGATGATGCTCCTTGGTATCCCAAAGTGCACCCAGACCTATTCAAAGAACTTATTTTTTGCTTCATGTCCAGTGATGGTCTTTTTACAAGGAATGAGAATGCATATTTTGTTGAACCTGTCAACTACCACAAATAGATAGTCATGTCCCTTTCTCGTTGTTGGTAAACCTCCCACAAAATCCATGGAAATGTTTTCCCAAGGTCGAGTAGGTACAAGTAAGGGATGGTATAGACCTTGCTTCATGTTGTTAGGATTTCTTGTACAACAAAGTATACATCCTCTAATATATTGTGCTACATCTTCTTACACTCTGGACCAACACATATCTCTGTAAGTTGGCAATTTTTTTCCCAACACTAAAATGTCCTGTAACCTTGGAGGCATGAGCCTCTCTGATAAGCTACAATTGTTCACCTTTAGGAACACAGATATTGTTGAGCTTGTAGAGTAAACCATTCTGGAAATGATAGTCATCCTTTCCATCACCTTCTTCTATGTGAATTTAGCCTTGTAGATGTTGAAACATCTCCTTGAATTCCTCATTTTATGTGTATTCCTCTTTGTATGCATCATGGGTAAAAGGATCCATGTGCATTAGAGTTCCCAAAGTTGTAATATTAAATGTGGGTTGATATGAAAGAATGTATGCCAACTTATTTGTGCTACCCTTCTTATAATTTATGACCAAATGAAATTGTTTTAAAAACCCCATCCACTTGTAATTATTGGTTTATTGTAGCTTACTCTGGGCCTACAAATATTGTAGTGTTTGATGATTTGTGTAGATGATGGTCTCCTTTCCCATCATATAGTTCTTCCACTTTTTGACAGCTTGTACCAAGTCATAGAGCTCCTTGCCATAGATAGGGTAGTTGAGAACCGCCCCATGAAATAATTTAGAATGATAGCAAACGAGCCTTCCTTCCTGCATCAACACTACCCACTTGCATTTGTATCCACTTCAAAATGCTTCTACAAATTTGGTAGTGTGAGCATTGGTTTTTGACTAATATTTATTTCAATCTCATCAAAGGAATTCTTCTAATTCTTTCCCCATAGGAAGCTCTTACCACTAGTTGTTATGGCGTGGAGTGGTGCAACTACAGATAAAAATGAAGCTATGAAATTCTACAAGTATTGTGTTGCCCCAAAAAAACTCCTGAATTCAATGAAATTTGTAGGAATTGGTCATTTCATGATGGCCTCCATATTTCTAGGATCTATTTTGAGCTCCCCTCCACCAATCACATACATCAAATACACCAAACATTACTGAGCAAACTCACATTTCTTAAGATTTTCTAGTAGCTGGTGATTTTTTAGAGTCTCTAACACTTGCATAAGATGTGACATGTGATCCTCCTAAGTAGAATTATAAACCAGTATATCATCCAAATAGACAATAAAAAATGAATCTAGACAAAGGCATAAAACATCATTCATTAGTGTCATAAATTTAGTCTGTGTATTGCATAAATTGAATGGCATAACCAACCACTCATAAAAACCTTGCCTTGTATTGAAGACAGTCTTCCAGATATCTTTTTATTTGAATCATACCTAGTGATATTCTGACTTCAAATCCAGCTTAGTGAAGTACTTGACATGCTGAAACTAATCCAATAGATCATTGATTCTTGGTAAGGGGTAATGATTCTTTAGTGTAATCTTGTTTAATTCCATGTAATCGATACATATTATCCAAGTCCCATCCTTCTTGGGAAAAATTATGATGGGTGACCCACAAGGCAAGGTAATTGGTTGAATATAACCCTTCTCCAACAACTATTGCAATTACTTCTTCACTTCATTCACTTCCAAAACAGACTTTCTATACATCCCAATATTTGACAATGGGGAGTTTGGAAACAACTGTATTTTATGCTCCACTTCTCTCTTGGATAGTAGCCCTTTAGGCTCCTAGATAACTCCTTTGTATTTGTGTAGTAACTCTTCCAACTATTGTTTCTTCTCTTTAGTACACCCCTCCAGGTATTCCTTCACTCTCATTGACTCATCATCAAATAGATTTTCTCTTAAGAAAAGTAAAACATATTTCTTACTATAACTAATTAATTTTTTCACTTAATTGGCACTTACCAGTGAGATCTTTGACTTTCCTTTATGTGCATTGATGATGTAGGACTTCCCATACTGAACAGTCAGTATTGGTTGGCTCTCCACATGAATATTGCATCCCTCATATACATGTAAGGGATTCCAAAAACTACTCCACATACATAAAGGGGTACTACATCCAATTCCCCTTCATCAATAAAATCAACACTTATAGAAAATTTAATCTTGGACTGTTTTGTTACCTTTATCTATAAATCCTTGTTTACCCAACCCAAGGGATAGGGGATAGGATTATTATGAACCTCCAATCCAATCTTGTTGACCAGATCCACTGCTATGATATTAGCCTATGAACCAGCGTCGAACAAAGCATCTATTTTGGTCTTCTTGACCTGAATCTTGATGTGGAAGAGCTTGCTCATCTCCTTCTCTTCTGAGTGATGAAGGATACTCAGGTTCACCTCCTTCTGCATAGATGTGCATACAAAATTTTCATCCAAATATGAGATACTTTCAACCTAATTGCTTGAATATTTTCCTAGAAGGTTCTTTTTCGTTCCTTCCTTCTTGTGGTTCTTTGGGTTCAGCTCTTGATGTAGTTTCCAACATTTTTCCTTGGTGTGGCCATCAATGTTCCAATTATTGTAATGGTTGTTGGGATATTTACTCTGTTGTGTAGTGGTTGTTGTCTTCTTATATTTTACCCCTTTCCACTTCTTCTTCCCCTCCTTGGAAGCTTCTTGGTGCTCATTTTGCTTCGAACCACTTGGATGCCCCTTCGTTTGGCCTATGTTTTCCAGTTACTATGCCTATACACATGCCTCATCCACCATCCTTGGCTTGAAGAGCATCGTCTGCTTTCATAGATGATTGTGTAAACCCCCCAGATACTTTAGGAGTACATATGGGTTCTTGGGAGAGATACCCAACATGATGGCCATCTTTTTTAACTCAGTGGTGTAACTCATGTACACTCTTCCCCTTCCTTTGCCTAAAGTAGTGCCATCAGATCCATTGGTCCTCTACATACCCGATAGGGTAAAATTGGGACTTAATGAGGGTTTTTAAGTTCTCCCATCTAGTTACTAGTGGATCACCCTCTATCTTAAGTGTTTCTGTATGGATTTCCTACCAGGTTAAAGCATGGCCTTCTAACTTCAATCTAGCAAATGAAATCTTATGCTCTTCATCTATATGGTGAACTCTAAAATAAACTTCTAGTTGTTTCAACCAATGATTCATTTTTAATGCATCGATATCACCTTGATATGGCTTTATGTCCACTTTCACTTCCATCTTGAATAGGGATTGTGAAGGGTTCACGACGCTTGAACTCAACTGCTCTTTTTTGGATTCTTTCCATGACTCATTTTCTTCCTGATCTTCTAATTTCCTCTCCGATCTATTCTCTAAGTTAGAGCCTCCATCAACTTTGAATGGTATGAGCTTGCTTGCTACAGCCTCCACAAGGAGGTTCATATTTTTACTAATGTTGGAAATTTGTGCTTCCATCCGCTCAAATCTCTCTTATGTTAGATCTCGAGGGTTATTATGAACATACTCATCTACCATGGCTAGGGTTTCTGTGACTTTTCCTTAAGACAATTCTTGGATCCTCCAACTTCCCACAAATACTCAAAAGAAAATTCTCGCTCTGAAACCAATACGATATGTAAACTACCATGGATATTCCACCGGAATAGTTTGTCACAACAAATCTAATAAAATACTGAAATCTTTACTATTAATGTTAATTTCCTTTAGATATCTAGAATACTTAGTTACTAAACAAATAGATAAAATGAAGAAAAATAGAGATCAGTAAAACACATTCACAACATCCACAAATAAACACAAGATATAACTTGGGAAACCCAATATGGGAGAAAACCCAACTAGAAGGTGAGGTTTCTCTACTCTCTTTTCTCTGGTAAAGAAATGATGTAAGTACAAAGAAATAGGCACTCTATGTGGAGTTTCCTTTGACATTTGGCCTGTATATCTTCTACATAACCTCTCCTCCTCTTTTATTCTTATATAATACCACTCTCAGATGTTTTTCTCAGCTATGGAATAAGATACAATGCAAAATAATGGAACCCCTTCTCCTCCTAGTGGCCCAATATTTAACATAGCCTAGTAACCATCTAGAGATAGGTTTTTTACTTCCTCAACCCTCAATTGTGATAGGGTTTTAAAAATTATAGAATCTTGTTGAAACTACACACGTGGCTAGGCCAATATGCCTGACAAATGGGGGTTGACGTAAGCATCTTGTCGTACCATGGTGATCAACATGGTAGGTCAAATTGCATGAGGCATAACGTTTGCACACGACCTCCAATTGATGAACAAATTGCACTGTTGGAAAGGTCTTGATGTGTAGAATAGTGTTATGGGGTCCAATATAATTTGGGAACGTTTTAACCCCCAAAAATGTCATTTGATGCCTCAAAATGGCCCCGAAAGGTTTCAGACCCTAATTTTTCAAACTGGGACCTGCCACTAAAATGGCCCTACAAGTTGATTCCTACATTTTTTTCCACTCTGAAAGGATCGAGATAGATGACAAACAATATAATGATCCAATCTGGATCACTAAGTTGAAAATATCTACAACATTCCATCAAAAAACAAATGGGAAGATAGAAGAAGTCAATAGGGATTTGGTGCAACTTTTGAGGATTTACAATTAGAAGCATCTAAAGACCTGGGATGAAAATATGATCTACATACAACACTCTTATAATATAGTAGTCTATACTTCTAATAGTAAGTCACCTTTTGAAACTTGATTTGGATATGTGCCACCTTCACCCTTGGATGTTGTATATGGAAAACAAGGAGGAGTAAGGGAGGACATCATAGGAGATGCATTGAGAGAAGAAAAAATCGTTGAGAACATTAGGAAAATTAATTTGTGATTACAAGAGACACTGAAGAAGTCACAGTAAACATACAAGGTCAGACATGATCAATATAGAACCAAGAATTCATTCAAAGTGGGAGATTGAGTTTGGTTACAGATGAACAAGGGAAGACTACATGGTCCCAATAAGAATATCAAGGCTTTGCAATATGCAACTTTCGAGATATTGGAGAAGGTGGGAGATCATTCCTACAGAATCAGTATACCCCCATACATGCACATTTACTCAGTAGTGAATGTGGAGAACCTCAAACTCTATGAGCCTTCCATGTTGGATTGGGAGGAGGATAAGTTCCTACCTTCCATAGAGGACTTAGCACCAGATGATCAAGAAAAGTTGGTAGAGGACACAGTTTTTAAAAAATGGTCTAGAACTACAAGACAGGGGTAGCATGACCTATGGCAGATTGGGTTGAAAGTACAACTTCCAAGAAAAGAAAAGTGGTGCTCTAGGGAAAAAGTAGAGGAAACATTTCCTCACCTCATTCAATAAATATTTTGGGGACCAAAAGCCTCCCTAAATGGGGAGGTATGATCCAAATTGGATCATTATATTATTTTTCATCCATCTTGATGCTTTATGGGTTAAAAAATGGAGGAATCAACTTGTAGATCGATTTTAGCGATTAGTCCCAATTTGGAAATTTGGGTCCAAAAAATCGTCTAAAATCTTTGGGAGCCCATATGAGGCATCAAACAACACTTTTTTTGGTCCAAACTTTACTATGTATTAAGCGGATATATTCTACACACCAATACCTTTCCAATGGTGCAAGCATTTCCTCAATTAGAGTTCATATGTGAAAGTTATGCCTCTCGCAATTTGACCTACCGTATTGATCACCATGGTGTGAGTGGATGCCATGTCGCCCCCCATTACATAAATAGGTGTTGCACATTATATTCATCCTCCTTATGACCGTTAATGATGTAAACCTATATGTTGTCTTCAGAAGGACCAGTGGCCTAAATTCCTGAGAATAGAAGGGAGAAGAACTTTACCTAAGAGATGAAATCATATTTTCCTTTGAAAAAACCCTACTGAAGAGGATCGTCAGTTATAGAGGTGTGACGATCCTGAATCATCGTGTGTTGTACTAAACCTGGCCTATGATGTCGTCACACTCTTCTCAGTTCTAGGGGTGCGACGATTTTCGTACGTGGGGAAAACGAGCATCTTCTCGATGCTTCTAGAAGGAGAAGCTTCTGTGGTGAGGTGGCCTCCGATCGGTTTGGATCTTATTCACTTTTCTAATTTAGTGGGATCATCCTAACTTCTTCACCTTATCCTCTCCATATTATAAAAGGAGAGGAGCTCTCATGGAGAAAGTTAGATTGGACTGAGTTTGAGTTTTTGGAGATTGGTAGCTTGGTTAGATTGGATTTGAGATTTTCTTTGTCAAGATAGATTGTGAGTGATTTTCAGATCCACAGTCTCAGAATTCTTGGAGCACAAGTGTGTGGGAAGCAAGGAACTGTTGGAAGGAACCTGACAACATTGAGGCATCTGATTATACTTTTCTTCCACATTATTTAATACATATATACTTTTTTTTCCTATGTGAATGTTATTTATCCATATTGTATGATTCATTGATCACGTACATAGTTTCATATCAAATAGACTATGTTATTCTTGTCTTTGTTGGCTTGTGTTTCTTTGCAGATATTTCTCCATAAGCCTCACGATGGATATGGGATCACCTTGGCAAGGCCAAGTCTACAACATTTAAAAGGTATGTTTTGGATCCTCTTCTTATTTGATAACTGAAATCTAAGGAAAGTTTAGTATATTGTCTTATTTTGTTCTAGCTTCTTGTTGAAGTTAGGGAGATCTATTTATGTCCTCATTTACCGATTAATCAAATAACAAAATTGCCAACTCCACTGGGAAACAGATTGTTTTCCTAGTTTGTCTTTCTTTCTTTCTTTGATTTCTTGGGTTCTGTTTTATGAGTCATTGAGAGATCCAGATTGACTCTCTGACAATTTAATTTCACTGGAAAACCTTCATGCTTTTTATTTTTTTCCATTTTTTCCTTTGATCGTCGCACCCTACTTTGAGAGACAGTGTGATGATCTAGGATCGACGCACCATACCTTTTGACACAGTGCGACGTCGTCACACTGTATTTTTTCTCTAGCCTGCGACGATCAAGGATCGTCGTACTGTGCTTGCTTGTAGCTTGCGACGATTATGAAATTTTTTAATTTTTGATGGTTTTCCCTACCCAGATCTGTGATAAGTATTTGGTGTCATTTGTTAGGTCTAATTACAGTCTACTTGACAACTTTGAATATGTTTTTAGCCATATTTGAATTTTTTTAGCTTGTTTTTTTTTAAAAGATCTGATCTCTTTCTTTGAGTGTCTTTCAGTTACAAGGCATTGTTTTTCTTTAGAATTGTTTAGTGAAAGAACACTTCTTTTCTAAATACTTCATGTTAAAAGAGAAAATTTGTTTGGGTTTCTTTGTTTTATAGAGATTTTCTATTGCTTTTAGCTATCTTTGAAATAAAAATTTTAATTTCTTGCTTTGCATTAGATTGGGGGCATCCTTTCATTTGAGGTAGAGAAATTGCATGGTTTTTGGCATTTTTGGTCTTGAAATCTTAAAAACAATTCCCGCTAATGGATGGGGGGGGAAGAATTGTGTATTGGTGTACAGTCTCTTTAGATCATTTCTTAAATTTCTTGATATTGATGAATTTAATAGACTTTTGGGACATTGTGCATCTGGGAATGATAAACGTTTTCTCCTTCTCGTAATATAGCATTCATCAAAGTGAAATATTTGCATTCTCATTTTTTTGCATTGTTTAGAGTCGGTCAAAACATCATTTAGTCCACACCATTTTCCTCTTGAGTAAACAACAGCCTTAAAATAAAATGCTAAACTAAAATTGATTAGACATTTTTATATTTTCTGGTAGCAAACCTACATTAGCTTAGGTGTAGGGCTTTGGAATAGGTGTGAAAGATAACTTTCCAAAGTTGCAAACAAACATAGAATCTTTTGATAGGAGAGTCTAAATACACTTGCTACATTTTGTCCAGGGAATCCCTTCTAACACAAGGGTCAATCACGAGGTCGCATTAGGACTGGCAGAGTTACTCACCCTTCTTTGCTAGTCTTAGTGTAGATATTGCACGTATTATTGAGGGTCACTTGAGAAGAAAATCATGTGGGGATATTCTCAAGTAGATTTAGGGCTTAGATACCCTACCTTTGCAGATGGATCGGATTGTCGCCTCTTTCCCCAGGCATCATCATCATAATTGGTAACCTCAGTAGCCTATCTCTTTAGGGTCTTTACACAAGGTGACTGTGGAGGGGAAATTCTTCACAGTACCTGGAATTGACGTTGGCCAAACTCACTCGGGCTCCTGGGAGGGTATACCCACTTTTATGTGTGGGAGCTTGAAACAGGGTGTAAGTCCATTAAGCAGGTCATCAATGTAACTTTTCCACATGCTCTATATCATCCCCTTCTTACATTGTCCTCGCGACGTTGGATTTCATCACTAACTAGTGTGTTCATTGTGAGAAGGTTTTATTTGTTTTCTTGCTTCCTAAATTTTTAGCGTGTGTTGTTTATTTTCCCTAACATACTCTAGGTTGTATCTGTGTTTAATGGCATCAGTTCCCGGAATGACTAATGAAGAAACCCTTGCTTCATTGGTCTCACAATTGGATTACCGGTATGGTTGTTTTCCACTCAGGTAATCCCAAATGCAAGTAGTTCTTTGGTTGTAAGAACTTCCCCCAAAGAATATCAACCTCATGTTGACCTCTCACCTTCTTTGCTAGTAAGATATCCTTCGCCTTCTTCACTTGCAAGGTATTCTTCTGTGTCATCTTCTTGGCTGAGTGAAATCTCTACAACTAGTAACCTGGTGGATAAGAAGAAGAAGAAAAGGAAAATTAAGAAGAATAAAAATAAGCAAGGGTTCAAACTTCCAACCTCTGCCAAACATGTTGGAAAACAACCAGTTACTGATAATCATTCTAGGAGTGTTGATGATGCCAAGATCACCCAAACAACCCGTAAGCCCAAGTACCCTTACAATCTTTGTAAGGGTAGAAATCTTCTTAAAGATTGCCCTTGTCTATCCAAGGTTATAGAAGCATGGTCTACACACCCTCGTCGGTCTCTGTCATCATCCTATGATCACCATGTCGATGACCTCTCGTCAACTATTTAAGATATCGTTGGGAAGAAGAAGAGTAGAGTCAAGTTCCCTTGTATGTTATGTGGAGGGAGTCATCAAACTCATCTTTTCCCTTGTATGGATGAAGCCTCGAAATTATTGGAAGACATGCTTGTTTCCTAGCCTCAACTTCTGGTTTCTTATCGAAAGCATTCTGTCAACCCATATGTAGTTGATGGAATGATCAATCTGGTCCCTTCGTCGGTCAGTCCGATTGATCAGGTAGTCAATCTGGTCACATCCTTAGTTGAACCAATTGACCAAGTGGTCGATCTGATCCCATCATCGGTGAATCCCACTCTCTCGATAGTGAGTGCAACCCAAGCATTCAATTCATTTCCACCCATCGACCCCATTCTCCCCTTGGAGAATAAAACCCAAGTGGTCGATCTAATCTCGTCATTGGTTGATCCTATTTTCCTGCCAGAGAGTAAAACCAATACTGCCCACGTTTTTCTCATTGATACAGAATCTATAGTGCTAGGGGGCATACCTCCTTCTCTTGTGGAACCTCCTCAAAGTAATGAGGCCAACCTTTTTGATTGGGTTGCGCTAACTGGACATCATCTTCCCTCTCACATTCCTTTCAATATTACCATATAGGTTTTTGGTCGGGACGTTCCTCAAACACTGAGAGACGAAAGTGCGTCCGATAGTATTTTGTCCTCTATTGCTTGGAAAGCTTTGGGTTATCCTCATCTTGTGTCGGATATGCAGAATATGTTAGCTATTAATAGAAGAACTAGTCACCCTTTAGGATTCCTTCCTCAGTTTCCTGTAACTTTGGGAGGGAAAACTGTCTTTATTGACGTTATGGTAGTCCAAGATGCCTTGGATTTCGATTTAATCCTTGGGAAAGATTACATCTATGCCATGAAATCTATCATGTCCACTCTTTTTCATGTGATATATTTCCCTCACGATGGAAGAATTGTGACTATTGATCAACTTTCGTTCGTTGGCCCTGACTTGGCAATCAACTCAATGGCCTCCCTAAATTGTTCTTATATGCATACGGTGTTGCCCCCGCCACAGATCAATTATGTGGAGTTGTCTCCCATGCCTTCAACTCCTGATGAAGATGATCCTCTCATTGTAAGCTCAATCTCTTATGACTTGGATCCGGTAGTAGACACGGTGATCTCTTCAGTAGGGATATTGGAGCCTGACCTCCTTACCCCTATCGCGGCCCTTGACATGTATGCCTTCTAGAGTGCATTTCTTCCATCAAGTGAAGATCTCTTGGAGGCCATGATCGAGTTTTTTCACCTGACGTGGTGTCCTTCTGGAGTATTTTCCTCTTGGAATCCATGAACAAGAAGAGAACTTTGAGCATGGTTTTCTAATTTCAAGATCATTAAAAAATGAAACCAGCTTTGAGCATGGTTTTCTGATTTCAAGCTCATTAAAAAATGAAACCATCTTTGAGCATGGTTTTCTTATTTCAATCTCGTTAAAAAAATGAAACCAGCTGTGAGGATATTTTTCATGTCTCTGTAGCAACCTCGTTAAAAAATGAAACAAAGGTTATGAGCATAGTTCTTTTCCTATGTCTAGCTCGTTAAAAAATGAAATAGATTTCCTCTTTCTTCGATTGAGTCAAGTACTTCGTTCCATATAGTATTTGAAGCTCCATTTCATCCTCCTTTGTAGTTGGACAAAACAAATCTTGGGGGGCATTTTCTTATAGCCTATGGACTTCATGCTGAAGTAAAGCCGCTAGATTCTTAAGTTGTTCTTAAGTTGGGGGCTAAGTACCAACAAACCCTGGATTATGCGTTGGGAAGCGTCAAGCATAGTTTTCTTTGGTTCAAGCTTGTGTAAAAATGAAACAACCTACCTCAAGCATAGTTTTCTCTGTTTCAAGCTTGTGTAAAAATGAAACCAGGTCCAAGCATGGTTTTGTTTAGTTTTAATCTTGTGTAAAAACAAAAATCTATCCCAAGCATAGTTTTGTTTTGTTTTAAGCTTGCGTAAAAATGAAATCAATCCCGAGCTTAGTCTTTGTTCTTTCGCATGCTCGTAAATACATGAAAATGTAACTGAGTATACTTTTATCACTTTTCAAACTCGTAAAGGTTATACGAAAAAGGAACCCCCTGGAGTTCCCTTTAAGCTCTTTTCAGACTCTCTAAACATGAAAAGATTATCGAGTGACCTTATTCTTTTCACGCTCATTAAAGTATTTGAATAAAATGTTTGTTGAGAGGTATTTTATCTCTTTTTCAGTCTCATCAGACTACTTTACGAAAAAGGACATTTTGGAGTTTTCTTTAAGTGTTTTTCAGACTCTCTAAATATGAAAAACCCCTAAGTTTTCTTTTTTTGGACTCGTAAAACAAGCATCTAAAGACCCATATGGGACCAAACCACTCCTTCCTAGAGTTAGTTAAAATACTCTGAAGGACTCATCCGAAGGATGAGCTTACAGTTCAAGCATATGTTATCCTCCTCAAGCTTGTGTAAAAATAAAGAGGTACTTGCCATAAATGGTGGGGGGGAATTAGGAAAGAAATGTATCTAAATATGTATTCCAGGGAAGAGTCGCTTTTAAACATGACACCCTTTCACTTGTTTTGTGTCTAGGTTGGAAAATCTGCTTGTCTCTTGATCATACTCCTTTATAAGATTACAAATTGGTCTGTGATCCATGTTGTTGAATCAGTTTTTCCAAGACAGTTGTCGTGTCATCAATATGTTCAAAGAGAAGTTCAACCCGGAAATACTTCTAGTGCGTCAGCCATTTCTGCAATCAATAAGCCTTCTATTGCGTTAGCCATCCCTAAGTCAGTCCTAAATCACATGTTACTCTAATCTACTTCAAATCTTGTTACCCATTTCGTGTTATTGATGGGGGATACATTAAGGCCCTCCTGTGATGAGTCTTTTCCGGTTGAATTCAACTCATTATCTAGGAATTAGACTTAGAAACTAATTGGTACCTTGGAACTCGCATGCCTCAATGGTAGGTTTCCTCACTTTTGACAGTGGGTTTTCATTATTGACCCCTGATCAAAATATTTTGCTGAGTGTTTGAATTTAGCTCATTAATTCACACCTATTGGATTGTACTAGAGTACATTGGGAGTCATTAACATTAATGGTGATTTCTCTCACACTTGTTAATGGTATACACTAATGATCGATAATCAAGTGGTTTCTACCATGTTCGACTTCAACACATGTATTTGCATGGTTAGATTCGTACTATAGAGTGGTGGAGATGAAGACCTTGTATCTTTTTTGACAGATTCAGGTTGCGTTGGAGTATATTCAGTTTGTACTATTACATAGATCGACATTGTATGTCTCATGGATATGTTCAAATTTGAGTCTTTAACACATAGATCCACAGTGTATTTTTGGTGTCTATGTTCATATTTGAGTCATATTGGCATGGATCCATAGTTTATGTTCGGTGGCCATGACTTGTCTTACTTGACATGGATCTTTTCATGTTGGCATTTATGCTTTGAGTCATTTGTATTCTAAGTATGGGAATGCCTAGCTCAGTGATGATATATTATTGTACTTTATTTCCATGTTTGTTGGCAAGTTTTCGACCGACTGCTCCTTGTTCCCTACACACACTCGACAAAGTATTTCATCTATCACTCTGTTATAACTTGATACTTTGGAGGTCTCTCTTTTACACCTTATATTCTTCATCCTTATGATCGTTAATGATGTAAACCTGTATGTTGTCTTCAGAAGGATCAGTGGCCTAAATTCCTGAGGAAAGAAGGAAGAAGAACTTTACTTGAGAGATGAAATCATATTTTACTTTGAAAAAACCCTAATAATGAGGATCGTCGCACCCTGTCCAGTTATAGAGGTGTGGCAATCCCAGATCGTCGCATGTTGTACTAAACCTAGCATGCGACGTCATCTCACTCTACTTAGTTCTAGGGGTGCGACGATTTTTGTACGTGGTGAAAACGAGCATCTTCTCATCAGTTTGGATCTTACTCATTTTTCTGATTTAGTGGGATCGTCCTAACCTCCTCACCTTATCCTCTTCATCTTATAAAAGGAGAGGAGCTCTCATGGAGAAAGTTATATTGGATTGAGTTTGAGTTTATATAGATTGGTAGCTTGGTTAGATTGGCTTTGAGCTTTGCTTTTTCAAGATAGATTGTGAGTGATTTTTAGATCCATAGTCTCAGAATTCTTGGAGCAGAAGTGTGTGGGAAGCAAGGAACTATTGGAAGGAACCTGACAACATCGAGGCATCTGGTTGTATCTTTCTTCCACATTATTTAAAATATATATACTTTTCTTTCCTATATGAATGTTATTTGTCCATATTGTATGATTCCTTGATCACATACATAATTTCATATCAAACAGACTATGTTATTCTTGTCTTCGTTGGCTTGTGTTTCTTTGCAGATATTTCTCCATAAGCCTCACGACAAAGATGGGATCACCTTAGCAAGGTTAGGTCTACAACATTTAAAAGGTATGTTTTGGATCCTCTTCTTATTTGATAATTGAAATCTAAGGAAAGTTTAGTATATTGTCTTGTTTTGTTCTAGCTTCTTGTTGAAGTTAGGGAGATCTGTTTATGTCTGCATTTACCGATTAATCCAATAACAAAATTGGAGACTCCACTGGGGAATGGATTTTTTCCCTATTTTGTTTTGATTTCTTGCTTTGATTTCTTAGGTTGTGTTTCCTGAGTCATTGGGAGATCCAAATTGACTCTCTGACAGTTTAATTTCACTGGAAAACCTTCATGTTTTTTATTTTTTTCCATTTTTTCCTTTGATCGTTGTACCCTGCATTGAGAGACAGTGCTCTGATCTAGGATCGATGCACCATAAATTTTGACACAGTGTGACGTCGTTGCACTGCATTTTTTCTCTAGCCTGTGACGATCAAGGATCGTCGCACTGTGCTGGCTTGTAGCCTGCGGCGATTGTGAAATTTTTTAATTTTTTTATGGTTTTCCCTGCCCTGATTTGAGATAACTATTTGGGGTGATTTGTTAGGTCTAATTACAGTTTGCTTGACAACTTTGAATCTGTTTTTAGCCATATTTGCGTTTTTTTAGATTTTTTTCTTTTAAAGGATCTGATCTCTTTCTTTGAGTGTCTTTCAGTTACAAGGCATTGCTTTTCTTTAGAATTGTTTAGTGAAAGAATGCTTCTTTTCTGAATACTTCGTGTTAAAAGAGAAAATTTGTTTGGGTTGCTTTGTTTTATAGAGATTTTCTATTGCTTTTAGCTATCTTTGAAACAAAAATTTTAATTTATTGCTTTGAATTAGATTAGGGGCATCCTTACATTTGAAGTAGCGAAATTGCATGGTTTTTGGCATTTTTGGCCTTGAAATCTTAAAACAATTTCCCGCTCATGGCCAAGGGGGGCAAAGAATCGAGTATTGGTGTACAGTCTCTTTAGCTCATTTATTAAAGTTCTTTATATTGATGAGTTTAATAAAATTTTGGGATATTGTGCATCTGGGAATGATAAACGTTTTCTCCTTCTCATAATATAGCATTCATCGAAGTGAAATATTTGCATTCTCATTTATTTGCATTGTTTAGACTCGGTCAAAACATCATTTAGTCCATGCCATTTTCCTCTTGAGTAAACAACAACCTTAAAATAAAGCGCTAAACTAAAATTGATTAGACATTTTTATATTTTCTGGTAGCATACCTACATTAGCTTAGGTGTAGGGCTTTGGAATAGGTGTGAAAGATAACTTTCCAAAGCTACAACAAACATAGAATCTTGTGATAGGGAGAGTCTAAATCCACTTGCTACATTTTTTCCTGGGAATCCATTATAACACAAGGGTCAATCACGAGGTTGCATTAGGACTGGCAGAGTTAGTCACCCTGCTTTGTTGGTCTTAGTGTAGAGATTGCGCCTATTATTGGGGGTCACTTGAGAAGAAAATCATGTGGGGACCTTCTCGAGTAGATTTAGGGCTTAGATACCCTGTCTTTGCATGTGGATTGGAATTTTGACTATTTCCCCAGGTATCATTGTCGTAATTGGTAACCTTAGTAGCCTATCTCTTTAGGGTATTTACACGAGGTGACTGTGGAGGGGCAATTCTTCACGGTACCTAGAATCGACATTGGCTAAACTCACTCGAGCTCCTTGGAGGGTATACCCACGTTTATGTGTGGGAGCTTGGACTAGGGTGTAAGTCCGTTAAGCAGGTCGTCAACGTAACTTTTCCACCTGCTCTATCTCATCCCCTTCTTACATTGTCCTCGTGACGTTATATTTCATCACCAACTAGTGTGTTCATTGTGAGAAGGTTTTGTTTGTTTGCTTGCTTCCTAGATTTTTAGCATGTGTTGTTTATTTCCCCTAGCATACTCTAGGTTGGATCTGTGTTTAATGGCGTTAGTTCCCAGAAAAACCAATGAAGAAACCCCTGCTTCATTGGTCTCACAATTGGATTACCGGTATGGTTGTTTTCCACTCAGGTAATCCCGAATGCAACTAGTTCTTCGGTTGTAATAACTTCCCCCAAATAACATCAACCTCATGTTGATCCTTCACCTTCTTCGCCAGTAAGATCTCCTTCACCTTCTTCATGTGAAAGGTATTCTTCCATTTCATATTCTTCGTCGAGTGAAAGCTCTGCAACTAGTAACCCGGTGGATAAGAAGAAGAAGAAAAGGGAGATTAAGAAGAAGAAAAATAGGCAAGGGTCCAAACTTTCAACCTCTACCAAACATGTTGGAAAACAACCAGTTACTGATAATCATGCTAGGAGTGTTGATGATGCCAAGATCACCCAGACAACCCGTAATCCCAAGTACCCTTGCAGGCTTTGTAAGGGTAGCCATCTTCTTAAAGATTTCCCTGGTCTATCCAAGGTTATAGAAGCATGGTCTACACACATTCGCTAGTCTCTGTCATTGACCTATGA
>JASDQU010103261.1:534099-546064 GCA_032191745.1 Picea mariana | reverse complement strand
TTGGGTATGTTTGGGGTAGTTAGAGAAGTAGTTGACGTTTAGATGGTTGTTGATATTCCTACATTGTAAACCCTGGTGTAGTCATAGGGGGTTTTTTCGGTTAGCATCTAGATAATGTTTTCTTAAGAAAAGTAAAACACATTTCTTACTAGAAATAATCAACTTCTTAGCTTGGTTGGCACTTACGAGTGAGATCTTTGTCTTTCCTTTATGCATGTTGATGATGTAGGACTTCCCATGCTTTATTATTTGGTATTGGTTGACTCTCCACATGAATATTGCATCCCTCATATACATGGAGTGGATTTCAAACACTACTCCAAATACGTTAAGGGGAACCACTTCTAATTCCACTTCATCAATAAAATCAACACTTACAACAAATTCAATCTTACACTCCTTTGTTACCTTGATCTTTGCACCCTTTCTTACCCATTCCAATGAATATGGTATAGGATGATTGTGAACCTCCAATCCAAGCATTTTGACTAGATATGTGGCTAAGAGATTAACATCTGTACTAGAGTTGAACAAAGAATCTATCTTGGTCTTCTTGACTTGAATCTTAATGTGGAAGATTTTTGTCATCTCCTTCTCTTCCTAGTGTTGAAGGATACTTATATTCACCTCCTTCTGTACTGATGTGCATAAAATATTCTCATCCACATTGGATTTTCTTTCAACCTGATTACTAGTATATGTGGCTAGAATATTATTTTTCTTCGCATCCTTCTTATGGTTCTTCAAGTTCAAGTTTGGATGTAGTTTCCAACACTTTTCCTCGGTGTGCCCATCAATATTGTAATGGCTACAATGGTTTATAGTATTCTTGTATTGATGTGTAATGGATTACATCTTCTTATATTTTCCCCCTTTCCACTTCTGAGTACTGATTCAACTCCAACCTCTTCTATATTTAGTGGAGTCCCCATGACTCCCTCATCATCATTTACTTGGATTCTAGGGACTCCCTTAGTTAGCACTACCTAGTCCATGAACTCAACTTATTCCATGGAGACAAATCCTTTTATATTTTTGAGTGACATGACTTCGTCATCATAGATATCCACTCTCCCTGGCACCTTTTTCACGAGGATTCCTTGTTATAGTACTTAGTTGATGCCTCTGGCCTCTAATCCTTTTTCTTTTGGTATGCCGAATATGACTTCACACATGTCATCCTCCTTTCCAACACCCAACACCAATGCTAATTTTGGGTCGGGGGGCACGCCACCTCCTTATAATCCTTTCCTATTTGGTGGGGGGAATATCCCTTAGTCATTTCCTACAATAGGACCCAATCCTAGTTATAATTTTCAAGGATGGAATGGACAAATGGATGGTGTTTCTACTTCATATATCCCATCCGTTTATCCTTCATCCACAATTCATTTTCCAACAAATGATTTTCTTATGGAAAATCCTCCTCCAACCTTTGGTATTACATGAGGGTGGAATCAATTTTCTAATCTAGGAAACACCCCGCACATAGTTCCTTCATCAGGGGGAAATGTATATCCTCAAATGGGTAATCCATATCATATCACTTTTCCCTCGCAAGCATTCTCATATGGGATGATACCTTCATAACCCTTCATGACACCAACCTCTAAAAGTCATGTTGGTGATCAACAACCATCCGTTGTGAGTCATGCTGAGGGCAAGCAACCAACCGTTCCAAGTCATGCTAGGGGCACGAATCTAGTCACTTCTTGTCACACTAGACAAACATCACCAACGTCTGCAAGTCATGCTAGTGATCCGCTACTAGCCTCTGCAAGTCATGTTGGGAGCATGTCACCGACAGGGATGATTTTAAGGATGGATTTTTTTTTTTAAATGTAGATACCTTGGCGAATCTTAATAATCCTTCATATGCCAACTATAAACGTTTGGTGATATTTTTGTAAAAATATTCAAATTTATAAGGATTTAATATAGCTTTATAAAATTTTGGCGATTTTCAAGGTAAAATAATTTTATCTTATAGAATTTGGGCAAATCATTTTTAAAATAGCGAATCTCGTTTTTGGAAAAACCATGGAAAATTAGCCCATAAGCGAAATTTAGCCCCTAAAATCATCCATGGTCACCGACCACTGCAAGTCATGCTGGGGGCATTGATACGATTGAGAAGCCTAGACATATAATATGTAAGACCAAGTTCCTTTGTATACTTTGCAAAGGATATCACATAACTCATTTTTTCTCTGCTACTGCCTTGGTAGAAGATGCGTGGTCCTTATCTATTGACCCTTTTAGTTCCGAGTTATCTTCAGTTTCCCAATAATCTATTCAACTAGTGGTTGAGGAAGCAGTCGTGTTGATGCAATATTCGACTGAAACCACTCTTGTTTTGGGGGGTGATACATCTCTTGACCATGTTGTCTCACATCCTATTAAACCAATGGTTGAGGAAGCGATCGTGTCGATGCAATATTTTCCTGACACCACTCTTGTTTTGGGGGGTGATACGTCTCTTGACCATGTTGTCTCACATCTTATTCAACCAATGGTTGAGGAAGTGGTCATGTCGATGCAATCTTCGGTCGATCCCACTCTTTTCATGGAGAGTGACAATTCTAAGGAAGTGGCATCATCGATGCAATCTATCCTGCCAAGCCTGTATCAATCACCTTGCCTGTTCCTCCTTGTTAGCATCCATGTCTTCCTGCCTATCTTCCCCACAAGCATCCAACAAAGTGCATATGGTGAAGGAAAGGCCACCACGTCTTCCAAGCATAGGCATTGACTCTACTCACTTAGATCTTGATGAAGAAGTTAATGTAAACATGGAAGGTGGGTGAGACATCGTCTCCTTCCATAAATAGAAGGCCAGAAAGGGACAAAGCACAGAGGTAGGCTGGCAGTCAAAACTTCCAGAGATCGCGTCTGATAGAAGAATGCATGGACAGTATGACCAACGTATGCATGAGCATCCTAACAGAGAGACTCATCAACGCAAATCCTTGAATACATGACATGATCGTGTTTCAGGCAATCTGAGTCAGTTCTGAGTATATGTAGGCATTTTTTCCATTTTGTTAGTGTCGATGGTTGAGCTAGGCTCCCGTATTGTAAAGTTTTGATGAAGCACTAGTTCCTCTGGTTATGTATCTGTATTTGAGAATTCTTGTTTAATGAAAGTCATCTTCTTTTCATCTCTCTGTAAACATTGTGTTAAGACACTCGAAATTGGAGGATCCAGTCGAGGGGTGTTATATTGCTGTGATGTATAATTGATCATTGTAATATTTTGAACTATTTTAATCAATTTCCTGTGTTATCTTTTCCCTGTTACACTGAGTATCTCAGTTGGATGATTGACTCGATTTGTTACAGTAGCATTGTGATGTAGGTTTGATCATCGTCCTGTTATAACAATGTCATTTAGGCATAGCTTAGTGTCTGAAGCTTCGGTTCCAAGAGGATCTTTTTCTTGAAGCTTTTCTTCCTTAGGCTGCTAGAAGACTGGATGTCCATAGAAGACCCTTACATTTTTCTCACCAGTTCTTCCCCCTACTCACCCTTTTACTACAACTTCTTGACTGAAGTTAGATCAAGACATCACTTGCTTGTGCATTTTCCTAGTCCAGGACTCTGAGTTAGAGTGATAGTTTCTTGGGTCTGCACCCATTCAACCAACCTTATTCATTCATTGTGACATATAAAATTGATGGGTACTGGGATTACCTCTACCGCAATCCAGAGGTGACTTCTAGTGCTAACATTTCTGGCATCGTTGCCGGGGATGAAGTTGAATATTTTCCTCGGGATTGAACGAAAAAGTCTTCTTGATTCTGAAGGTGCAATAGATATCAGAACCATTGAGATTGCAGCTGTGCACCTGTCGACTCCACTGTGGTGACTCCATTGTTCCACTCCACTGTTTCAATAATGACTACTTCTAGCACACCTAAAATATGACCCAGAGGAGCTTTCTCAAGAAGGTTTTCAGCAACTTCTTTCTCATCTTGAGAAGTTCTTTGGGAGAACACAACAATAGGATCTGGCCTTTGATGGTGAACAAAGACCAAACAATTTCAAAGATGCATATCATTTACCTGATGACTCAATGTTTGAAGAATCGATTGGTGACTCCACTGTTTTGATATGGAAAAAATCCTGGCTCGAAGGTTTTCTCCTTTTAATTCTTCTAATGTTCCTGGTTTTCCCAATGTTGTTCCTGCTCCAAATGAATGGAATGATTATTTGCCTATATTTATAGAGTGGAAAGAGGACAACCTTGCTCAACATATTTGTGAGTTTCATAAACTCATGCATCAGTGGGAGATACATCATGAGGATGTATTATTAAAAATGTTTTTTGTTCTCATTAGCAGGGGATTCTCATGAATGTTATCATTCCTTACCCCCTCCTAGTATCTCCTCCCTAAAAGAATTTCATGCAATTTTCAATAGGCGTTGTCAAAAGTTCTATTCCTCTAAGATAATTTGTCATAATTGTTGTGAGGAATATGAAGGTAGTGATCAAGATATGGCTATATCTAATGAAGAATGTGAGGATGAGGACCATATGGAGGAAGAAGATGCTCTGGGTGACTTGATGGAACTAGTAAAATATCTCTCTACCCAGCTAGAAAGGTTAGAAGAAGAAAGCACAAAGGATTTTCCAGTCCTTGAGGAAGATGTTATTGACATCCCTATCGATGATGAAAGCGTTGGAGATTTCATAACTGTAGAGGCCTTGCATCCTACTCTTGATGTACCTGTTGCCCCAAAGATTTGATGATTATTCAGATGATGAGAAACAAAGCCCCGCATCATATTTTGCTGACCAGAGGAGAAACCAACCTATGTATGACAACTACGAATCAAATTATGAGCTGGATATGCATAATTTCCAAGAGCAGATAGCAGAACCCTGTCCTATATTCATTAAAAAAAATTATTATAAGGAAATCAATCATCGTGAGAAGAATGAACAAGAGAAGAGATTCCCCACAGGTCATGTTTATGATGATTATGAATATGACCCTTGGGAGAGCCTAGAAGAGCCAGAGGAGCAACAGAAGGGGCCATTTATCTCTTGTCCAGAGTGTGTCAGAGAGAAACCATCACCTGAGATCAGCCAGCCCCCATCATCTTCTCATCCACCCGTGCCTACCAGAGAGATTAAGCCATGGGTGAGTAGTTGTGTAGCAGATAAGGACGCCTATTGTGAATTTTCTGGAGTTTGTCGCTCGGCCTATGAGCCTGTGAAGGAATACATGGAGTTGTATTTCCTTCATGCTTTAAATTCGCCCAGTTTTATCCTAACCTCAGCATTAGGAGGAAATTTGAAGGATGTAATCATTCTCCTGTCGCGGTTGCATCATCTGTTATCGATCACTGACAAAGTAAAGGAGCTTCCAATTAGAAAGTTACTTGAATGGCTATGGTGGAAATTTTCTTTCACCTAGCACCATGTAAAAATTGATTAGTTTAGGACTGTATATAAATAAGCTTTTATGGATCCCATGTGTGTTTATTTTTGTTCTAGTTTTCAACCTGTTTTCCTCAATGGGGTGTTTTGAGCTTGACTCCATAGCCCAATAGAAGGCGACTAGAACTACAGAAGGAGATCTTAGAGCCTCATAGGGAGGACTCTATTCCCCATGGAGCCTAATGTTATCACATATGTTTGTAAGGGTTTTTTTTTCCCTTCAGAATGGCACCATGGCGATCAAATGACAATAAGTGGGTTAAAACCCACTTATCCTAAGTTTTGATGACCAGGCGCATTATGCTAAGAGGCGGGTAGATTTGGGTAGCTGAGATTTGCATGCTCAGATCTACGACGCAGGATCCATATCGGACCCCCCCGACGTTCTACCTTTAATGGGGTGGGGGGGGGTCCAATAAGAGGTTTCCCTGCATGGCCCCCCCACTATCATGGCGCTTTCTCATAAAATCAGGACCCCCCCCACGCTAAACCACTAACCACCTACCCCCCCTCAGATATACCACTTACTGTTAGAAAAACAGGACCGTGGAGAAATAAAATAAAACAAATGCGGAAACAAAACATAGAAGATACACAATATAATAGAGGCACAGATTTACGTGGTTTACCCAGTGTGGGCTACATCCACCAGAGAAATTGCCAGGTCCTTCCTTTATTATTATCCAACATTTGAAGGGATACAACCTACAGTAAACCCGCTGTAAATTCCTCTTCTTTCTCTCATAGTATCCTATCTTAGAATACAATATTCTCCATCAACCATAGCCGCAATACATTTCCCTCATAAAAGAGGGTTGCCTTCTAAGGCAAAAAAACCCTAACATAATCTCTATCGTTAGATCTACGACCTTATAATGAATGGTCCAGATTTACAATGAAATTACAATATACATTTACAATGTAATTTTTCCTTCAGGGGCTTCACCCCCGAACCCCCATCGGGGGATGTTGCCCCCGAACCCTCGTTGGGGGCCCGCTTGCCCCCAGACCCCCCATCCTGGGGGATAGGCCCCTCGGACCCCGCAGAGGGGGTACCCCCCCTGTGCACTCCCCCGCGTGGAAGAGTGTACATACTTCTGGGTTGTAAATACTTCATGGGGTATAAAAATGGATGAAAGTAAAAGACCTATGAATCAGGAAGATAATCAAGCTCCACAACCAACACTTACCGCCTTTTCTTACCGCCCTCACCTACCGTTGACACCTATCTTCCACTCACCTGTCCCCTCTCTACTATTATGTCAGCACCATTCCTCACACTATCCGTGCCTGCCATGTGTATCCCACTCTCGCTTCATGTCACATTCCCTTTTTGCCTCCACCCCTCACCTCCTGCCATCTATCTCCCATGTCACCTCCATCTATATGAATGTCCCCACCCTCTTTCCTCGCCACATCACCACCATGTCCTTCCCCCTGGCTGCCGGGTGGATGTTGTATCTTTCCAAGACTGTATCAATCACCTCGCCTGCTCCTCCTCATCAACATCCACGTCTGCCTGCCTTTATTCCCCGCAAGCATCCAACAAAGAACATATGGCGAAGGAAAGGACACGACATCTTCCAGGTGCAGGCGTTGACTCTATTCACTTAGATCCCGATGAATCAGTTAATGTAAACATGGAAGGTGGGTGAGACATCATCTCCTTCCATAAATAGAAGTCCAGAAAGGGACAAAGAGCAAAGACAGGCTGTCAGTCCAAACTGATAGAGATCGCGCCTGATAGAAGACTGCATGGACAATCTTACCAACATTTGCATGAGCAGCCTGACAGAGAGACTCATCAACGCAAAGCCTTGAATACATGACATGATTGCATTTCAGGCAATCCGAGCCAGTTCTAAGTATATGTAGGCATTTTTTTTATTTTGTTAGTGTCGATGGTTGAGCTAGGCTCCAGTATTGTAAAGTTTTGATGAAGCACTGATTCCTCTAGTTATGTATTTGTATTTGAGACTTCTTTTTTAATGAAAGTAAGCTTCTTTCCACCTCTCTGTAAACACTGTGTTAAGACACTCGGAATTGGAGGATCCAGATGAGGGGTTTTATATTGTTGTGATGTATGTTTGATCATTGCAATATTTTGACCTGTTTTAATCAGTTTCCTGTGTTATCTTTTCCCTCTTACATTGAGTAGCTCGGAATTGGAGGATCCAGTTGATTTTTTACAGTAGCATTGTGATGTAGGTTTGATCATCGTGCTATTATAAATGTGCCGTTTAGGGATATATTAGTGTTTAAATCTTCGAGTCCAAGAGGATCTTGTTATTGAATCTTTTCTTCCTTAGGCTACTAGAAGACCGGATGTTCATAGCAGACCCTTAAATTTTTCTCACCAGTCCTTCCCCCTACTCACCCTTTTACTACAACTTCTTGACTGAAGTTAGATCAAGACCTCACTTGGTTATGCATTTTTCTGGTTTGGGATTCTGAGTTAGAGCGATATTTTCTTGGGTCTACACCCATTCGACCACCCTTATTCATTCATTGTGACATATAAAACTGATGGGTACTGGGCTTACCTCTGCCACAATCCAGAGGTGACTTCTAGTGCTAACACCTTCAACAACAATGAATCTGAAAGGTATAGTCAGATCATACTCTTTGTTATAGCAATTGTTTCCACACTCTATGCATAATTCTTTGATGGCCTTCCCTTTCCCTTTGCAGACTCAGTTTCCCCATTTTTCTCAATCAAAAGTCAAAAATTCAATTTTTTGTGCATATACGCAGGCTACAATTATACAACTTGTGTATACGTAGGTTGCTCCATTACAACCTGCGAACATCAGGTTTTGTGCTCAAAATTAAAAATATTTTCCATGAAAAGTCATGATATCCATGACCCTTGGCCTTTCATATGTTGGAAACACTCCGATTAGACACTTCAATTCCTTTTGGAGGCTATAAATTGAGCCATATACATGCCTCGAAGGAGAGAGAAAAGTTGAGAGAAAATACACTCTCGAGAAATTTCGCCTTGTATTGAGTCTACATCCCTTAGTCCTTTAAGTCTAATTTCTCCTTATGTTCATCGCCCAAGCTCTCCCTATCTTATGAAGGAGGAACCCAATTACCCTTAAAACTTGTGAGCTTTCCTTGTGGAGGATTGAGGTGGTGAAGGCCAAGGTGGAGGGACTCAATTTCTCAGTTTTGACAAGTTGCTGGTACATGAAATTGTCACCTATGTACTCCTCCTGATTATATTAATAGAAATATTGTTTTCTCATCCAATTATATGTTGCAAATGTCTATATTATTCTCCCTTGGTAAATTTTCTATACACGTTGATGGCTTATGCTAGTTTATATGTTGAAATTTCATACATTTTCCATATGCTTGTGTATCTTGGATGATGGGGACAAGTTGTAGGTATCAAGCATTGGATTGTGATATCAATGGTGGTCTCCTACGAATGTCCAAAAGAGGTAGGATTCTAGCCTTTCTTTTGTTGGCATTTCCATTTATCTATCATACTTGAGATTTGAGTTGATTTATTGGTGTCGTTCTGTCTGCTATGGTCCTACCCAAACCATAGAGGTTTTCCTCATAACAAAATTGGGGACTCCATTGGGGATTTCTCCTTTTTGGGGTTTGTTGGTGATTTTTTTCTTTGATTGCTGTCCATTTGCCTAAGTTTTTGTGTCGCATGTAGCTTAACAACCTATAAATTACTGTGTAACTGAGTTTCTTTGCTTAATCCTTACCCAGTTAGTGTCTTTATTGGCATACATCGGTTTCCCCTAAACAATTGCATGCATATGCAAGTTGTCAATGTCTAGGGCACGTACATATGCTTTTTTTTCCTGAACAATCGCGTACATATTTTTCTAAGCCTTTTTTGACTTAGCTTGGTGTTTTTTGGGTGGGTTCTAAGTGTTTCCAAGTCTTCTTCGGTCTTTGTTCCATCTGTTGAGTTGTTGCAGAGATATAGGTGTTACCCATGATTTTGGTCATCATGATAATGTATTAATGATGGTGTACTCAGGTTCTTCATAAGAACTTTCTCTTGAGAAAAAGTTATTTTCATCTCTTCCAGAAAACTCATTATTGGAGACTGTTCCTAGGCTGCTAGTATATTTGCATGCGAGAATGCATGATNTTCTCTCCTATATATTGAGGGAATTCTCATGGAAAAGGTTAAGCAAGGTTAAGCAAGATTCATTGGAGAATTAGTGAAAGAATTGTGTGAAGGACCGAAGCTACAACAGCTTGGAAACTCCAGCAAGGATATCATAAGGGTTTTTATCTTCTTCATGCAAGTGAGCAAGTGTGTGTGTCGGAACCAAGGGCCATCGAAAGGAAGTTTGCGACATCAAGGCTCAGGTTGTAATATTTACTTTCCATTAATATGATACAGTAATATGTCTCTTTCCCATAAAGCTATTTCCACTTTATTGTATAATTCCTTGATCATATACATAGATTGACTGTTGAATAGATTGTGCTTTCTTCACTTTGGTTGGTTTGTGTTGTCTTGGTCTTGACTGCACGAGAGCACTGTAGCGAAGCAGGAGAAACAAAGACCATAGGAAGCAATAATAAGGTATGTCATTTATTCTTGCCTCCTATTTAATTCAATGGTCAAAATCTAGGGAAAGAGTCATGTTCTGTCTTGCTTTGTTCTAGATCCAGGTGGATCTAGGGAGATCGGTTAGTGTCTGCACCTATAGATTTATCCAATAAAAAAATTGGCGACTCCACTGGGGAAGATTCCCATTTTCTTTGTGGCTTTTGATATTTTTCTGTGGCCATTTTCTCTGGTTTTACTTTTCTCCTGTCCTATCAATCTCTGAGTCTTTAGGATATCCTGATAGACCCTCTAGGTCCAGAGGCCTTTTTCAATTTTGCTTCATTTTTCAAAATTTTGACTATGTTCAGGCATTCTCGCACTGTACTTCATTACATCTTACGAGAATAGGTAGTGTTCGCACTCTGCCTTTAGGTTTCAGTGCGAGGTTATCGCACCCTGCTCAAGGGTCACCTGTGAGAATTAGTGATTCTCGTACTGTGTAATATTACCTGCCTGCGAACACAATTTTTCAAAAAATTGGATTTGAGTTTTGGTATTTCCAACTGCCCAGATCAGTTTGATTGTCTCTTATGATTTTTTTGGACCATTGATTGATGTATTTCTTGTCTTCGTTTGCATGCATGAACAGTCTTAGGATTTCAAGGCTTTTCTTATCATTTGTGTCTTGACTTTCATTTCTTGACTTTTTTTGGCAAAACCATTCTCTCTGACTTTAGACTCTGAGTGTGTTTTATTAGTTAAGAACCAGTGATTGGTTGAAAGTTGAGTGCTTGGTTTTTCTCATTTGCTTATTGGTATGAAAGATCATTTTCTTTTGCATTTGAAAAGACTAAATTGGGTTGCTCTTTATTTTTGTTTTCATTGAAAGAGTGGATTGGGTGTTTATCATTGCTTATTCATTTGGTTTTTGATTTTCTGTACTCTCACTGTCATAGTGTGGGTCCTTTTTGAAAAGTGAACAAAAGGTTTTTCTTTCAAAAAATTCTTTTCGTTTTTAGAAAACATTGAAAATCAAATTATTGAGATTGTTGAAGTATTTGAAAAAGACACAATAGAGAGTTGTCATTTGATAAGTGATTGTTTGCATTTGCATTTCAAAGGAAATTTTGCATTGTAGTTCAAGGTTGATCTGGAAAACTTTCTCTCTCCCATACATAGGATTCATTGAATGAAAAGTGATATATTTCATTCTCATCCTTGCATTGTTGGGTCATAGTCATACACCATAAGTTTCATTTTCGTTACCTTTGAGTAAACAACAGCTCTTAATAACACTACGTAATCATAACATTTATCTAGTAACTCTTTTCTAGGGCTCTATTACACCAACATTTATCTAGGCTAGCACTTTGGAGTAGGAAGAGAGATGCACTATCCAAAAACACAAAACACACAATAGCATCTTGTGTTAGGGAGTGTTAAATTCCATTTGCAACATCTTGTCCTGGGAAGCCCTTCTCACACAAGGGTCAAACACTACGTCGCATTGATATTGGCAGAGTTACTCACTCTACTTTGTTGATATCAATGTCGAGATTGCACGTATTACGGGGATCACTTGGAGATATACCCACAATGATGAGTGGAATCCTTTTGAGTTGATTGTGGGCTAGATACCCTACCCTTGCGTGTGGATCGGACTGTCGACTGTTGTTATTGGATAAATCCGTAGGTGCAGACACTAACCGATCTCCCTAGATCCACCTGGATCTAGAACAAAACAGGACATAACATGACGCTTTCCTTAAGTTTTAGATATTGAATTTACTAACTAAAGAGAGATGAGTGACATACCGTTTAAATGTCTCTTCCTCTCATCATCGCCATCCTAGCTCCATTCCACTGCTCATGCAAGAATGATCCTGCAAAAGAACGCAACCAACCAAAGTGATAGTAATAGAATAAACTCAATATAAACCTATGTATGTGATCAAGGAATCATACAATAAAACACAACAAGCTTT
>JASDQU010103261.1:504568-527056 GCA_032191745.1 Picea mariana | reverse complement strand
ATCTCTACCGTTAGATCTGTGACCTTATAATGAACGGTCTAGATTTACAATGAAATTACAATATACTTTTACAAGGCAATTTTTTCTTCGGGGGCTTCGTCCCCGAACCCCCGCTTGCCCCCAGACCCCCCAGCCGAGGGGATAGGCCCCCTGGACCCCGCAGAGGGGGTACCCCCCTTCTGCACTCCCCCGCAAGGAAGAGTGTACATACTTCTGGGGTGTAAATAATTCATGGGGTATAAATACGGCTGAAAGTAAAAGACCTCTAAATCAGGAAAATAATCAGGCTCCACAACCAACAATACCCACAATGATGAGTGGAAGCCTTTTGAGTTGATTTCGGGCTAGATACCCTGCCCTTCCATGTGGATTGGACTGTCGACTGTCCCCCCGGGCTTTATTGTTGTTGGTGGTTACCTTAGTGGCCTATCTCTCTAGGTTCTTACCCAAGGTGACTGTGGAGGGGAAAGTCTTCACGGTACCTAGAATTGACGTTGACCAAACTCACTCGGACTCTTTGGGGGGTATACCCATGATTATGTGTGGGAGCTTGCACTAGGGTGTAAGTCCGTTAAGCAGGTCGTCAGTGTAACTTTTTCGCCCTAGCCCCGCCCCTTCTCATCTCGTTGTTGTGACGTTGGATTTCATCACCAACTAGTGGCTTCGAAATTAGAAGGTCTTGTTTGCTTGGTTTTGCTTCCTAGATTTTGTTTACTAGCGCGTGTTGTCTGTTTCTCGAAGTTGACCATAGAATTTTCTTCGTGAAGTTTGTCACTCGTTTACAATAGCTCCTCCACGTCGTTCACATAGAATGCAAGGTTTATCTCCAGAGCATCTAGACGGTTCTCAACCCTTGCCTACAGGTACACCTGAGGGCTCTCCTCGACAAAGTGAAGCCACAATTGTCACCACACCACAAGTGGAAACAACTGACTCTCTAGAACCTTTCCAAATTACCAATACTCTAGAGGACTTTCGACTTCACCGTGGTTCTGAGAGACCATTTATGCGATTGAATTCTTCCGGAGAACTAGTTGTTACATCTTATGGATCACCCGTTAGGCCTTTTCCCAGCATAGAAGGCCAAGATCCTTTTTGGTCTACAGGTGTTTTCCGAAGGGACCTTTTTGGTCCTAGTTCGCTTGTAGTCTCTGAAATCAACCCTCTAGTGTCTTCTGAGATAGAGACTGTATTGTTCACTACCACTTATCACTTTACTATCCCGACTGAAATGGCCCATCTCACGAACACTACGAGTGTCCCAACCGGGTTCACTGCGGCTGGTCTTGCTCCTATAAATACGCAGCGAACGCCCAATGTCACTCCCACACTACCACCCGGATACCATGTGTTGAATGCTTCTATTCCAACACCTCCGCAAACCCCATCTGGTTCTCCAGGTGGTCCTTCTTTTCTTGGGCACCCTATTCCCGGTTTTATTCCGACACTCCCTCAATTTCCTTCTGGAATACCTTTCTTATCTTCCACTAGCAATCCTAATCCTAGTGGCACTATCCCGTCCATTACACTAAACTTGCAGATTCCTATTGGTGGACAAGATGGTACGATTCAACCTCCTCTTACTGGACACATTCCAATTACTACACAACCTTTGATTGGGACACAACTTCCGGTTAGAGCACCACCTACGATAGGGGGACCAACCCCACCTTTTGGACAAAATATACCTCCTTCTTTGGCCCAGTATTGGAATCGGATGATACAAAATCCTCCTCAAACAACTGGGGGACAATAGTTGCCTGTCCCTACTATAGTCCAACCATATCCAGGTATACCCAATCCTATTTGGGGTACGAATGCTCAAACTCATGTCCCCGCTCAAGGTTACAATCCTTGGAACTACTATCCTCTCCAACCACCACCGAATCTGCCTGGCTCTTCCCATTATGGGAAGATTGCTTACAGTCCTATTGGTTTGCCGATAGGGCTTCCACCCCAAAGCCACCAGTACCCGCAAGTGAATCGACAGTTACCTTTTCTTGCTACTTTGGATTTGCCATATTTGTCTAGGATTTTGAATGATCCTATTCGTCACTCTCCCCAATGGCCTGTTATTCCAGCCAAGCTTCCATCAGACATTCCTAAATTCGACGGCAAAGTGGGAGAAGACCCAAACAATCACATTATGACTTTTCACCTATGGTGTTCATCCAACTCATTGATGGATGACACTAGTCGCTTATGTCTTTTTCAACGAACCCTACTGGTTATGCTGCAAAGTGGTATATTGAATTGCCACAGAGTTTCTTCTCTGATTTCAACACCCTAGCTATGGCTTTCCTTACACATTACCAGTTACCGATCCGTTATGATACCAGGACTAAGATTTTGACTTCCTTCAAACAAACTAAAGGCACTCATATATCTGATCATATCCATGAGTGGTGAAGGAGACGACGTCTCATTAAACTTGAGCTTCCTGATCAGTTACTAGAAGAATGGTTTACAAAATCATTTGTGAACGAAATTGGTAAGGACATTGCCATGGGTGGCATTGTCACAGAGGAGCAGGCTATAAGTCATGCTCAATATCATGATCTCGTTTATTCACAAACGGGAACACTTTACGATTTACTACCTGAATTACCTCGTCCTAATGCTTCCAGCACTTCAACTGCTCCAGCTGCCTCACATGCAGCTGACAGTGTGATTGGTACTGCCCAAGCCCAATCACATTCTGTTTAAAGCACAAACCCTAAATATGATTCTTCTAATGTTCAAAATGCTCCATCTCCTGCCGCTCCCACTGACAAAACTTCTGAGGTCAATGCTGTCCAATCTACCCCGACTGGTAAAAACAAATCTAAAAAGGGGAGAGGCAAGAATAAGGAGGGAAAAAATAATAATCAAGCAGAGCAAACTAAAACCACCCCTGTTGAAGATTGGGATAAGCGCAAACCCCGCTATTCTTGCCTTATCTGTGGTGATGATCATTACACGAAGGATTGTCCACGACGTGCCGAGGTCACTAAGTTCCTTCAAGGAGCTCCAAAACCACCTGCACCGGCTATCTTGTCCCAACCCTTCCCATCTCAACAACAGGCTCAGTTGGTCATTCAGGACCAACCCTCTTCTTCTACCACATCATATGTTTTGATGTGTACTGGTGATTCTAAGCAGAACAACGTTTCACTCACTACTCGAGCCAAAGACTATTCTCCATCTAAGGAGAAGGTTGATGATTTACCTCCTTCATTGGTCCAACCCTCTCCTGTGACTCCACCTACTAACAGTCCTATTCATCTCGAACGACCGAGCCTTGACACAGTTCTGCGACCCCCACCAAAGGGTGTCATTCAAAAATCAGCTTTCAATCCTCATGCACGTGCAGCCCAGAACTACAGTATTGTTGAAGATCTGGCCCAAGCACCTTCTGGGATGTCAGCCCTTGAAGTCCTTCAAACTTGTCCTGCACAACAGAAGGCACTGTTGAAAGCTATTGGTGGAATTGACCCAACGGATACGAATTTAATAGTCTTTGACTTGGAAGATCACATTCCAAGGTTACCCCCTCAACTCGCGTTTCAAATACAAGTGGTTGTCTCCGACAAAAACATTTGCCAAACTATTATCGACGAGGGTGCCTCAACGTGTGTTATGTCTCTTGCTTGTTGGAAAGCCATTGGCTCTCCTCCTTTGAATGAATCTCAGAACACTCTTAAAGCCTTCAATGGCTCTAGTTTTAAGCCCTACGGTGTCCTTGCTTCGTTGCCTATCACGTTAGAAGGTAAGACGGTCCAAGTCAAAGTGGAAGTCTTTGACGCTCCCCTTGATTATAATCTTCTACTTGGCCGCAACTGGATCGATTCCATGCGCGCCGTTGTGTCAACACTTTTATGTGTAGTACGTTTCCCTCATCAAGGAAAGGTTGTTACCATTGACCAACTTGCCTTCTTCAATTCTGATACCCATACTGGCAACGTGTCATTTATTTCTAAAACCCCACAAGGTTATGAGAATGTTGGTGTAGGCCTTTTAAAGGACTCCTCATTAATGGGTACTTTTCCCATTCCACCGCTCGATGTTCCACACCCGTCAATTGCTTATATCAACATGATCTCCACCGTGCCTCACGAACTTCTTGCGTCATGGGACCTTTGGATTGTCCCTGACCCTGGAGATCATCTTCGTTTCAGCAAAGCAATGTCGTTAAGTCCGGTTGAATCTACCTATCAAGCCATTCAATCGGAAACACCTTTTACCCTCTCTCTTGATGAGTTGTCTCCCGATCCTTTTCGTGTTATTTTTCCCACTGACGAGATGATCATGTCCATCATGGAGGACACCCCTTGGGATGATGGACATCATCGTTCCATACTCTTTCTAGAGCAACACACTCTTGAGAACTACCAATGGATTTTGACTCCATCAACCGTTGTTGTCATCTCGACGGTTCCCGCGACTACACACGATGTGTTTGTTGAAGGGAACTTAAGTAATATCTTGCCCATGATTCCCATTGACATATCCATTAAACCTGGGATTGTCGAAAATGTCCATATTGGAGCTTCGTGTTCTTCCGACGAAATCATCACCTATATGTCTATGTTCAAAGAATTTTGTGATATCTTCGCCTGGAGCTACGAAGAGATGCCAAGTATCGACCCTGAAATTGTTGTACATGAGATAAAGACATACCCCGGAGCTAAACCTATCCGACAATGCCTTCGTCCGGTTCACCCACGTAAAGCGGCTTCTATCAAGCTTGAAGTTGAGAAACTTCTGAAAGTCAGCTTTATTTATCTGGTGGCTCTTACAGAATGGGTTTCCAATCCTGTCCCGATTGACAAGAAAGGCAGCAGTATTCGTGTATGTGTTGATTATAGGGATATTAACAAAGCTTGTCCGAAAGACAACTTTCCTACCCCCTTCGTGGATCAGATTTTTGATGACTGCACCGGAAGTGAAATTTTTTCTCTCATGGATGGTTTCTTCGGCTATAATCAAATTAATATTGCTCCCGAGGATCAACATAAGACTGCCTTTATTTGTCCTTGGGGTACTTTTGCCTATAGGAAACTTCCTTTCGGTCTTAAAAACGCTGGCGCGACGTTTCAACGTGCTATGTCTTATGCTTTTCAGGATATCAAGCATATCATTCAACCCTATTTGGATGATTTACCCGCTCATTCTATGCGCAGAGTTGATCACCCTACCCACCTCCGAGCCATTTTCGTTCGCTGTCGGTTCTATCGTATACGTTTAAATCCTCATAAATGCATTTTTTGCATAGAATCCGACCGTCTTCTAGGTTTTATCATTTCACGTCAAGGGATCCGGGTGGATCCTATTAAGGTTGAGGCGATTCTTAATCTTCCTCCTACTTCTACACTGCGCCAGTTGCAAAGTTTGCAGGGGAAAGAAAACTTTCTTTGTCGTTTTATCCCTAATTACGCTGAGATAACTCGTGGTTTTACGCGGCTACTAAAGAAAGATTCAGAGTTCGTCTGGGATACCATTGCCAACAATGCTTTTGAAGCTTTAAAATTGTCCCTAACGCGCGCTCTGCTTCTCTTTCCTCCCGATTACAGTCGTGATTATTTCCTTTATCTTGCTGCCTTGGAGTACACTATTGGCATGGTTCTCATCCAAGAGGATGATGCGCACGACAAACATGTTATTTACTACTTGAGTAGAAGTCTCACACCAACTGAAATCAAGTATCAACATGTCGAAAAACTGGCCTTGGCTGTCATTCAAGCCGTTCAATGCTTCTGGCAGTATATCCTCTCACGCAAGACTACGGTGATTTCTCATTGCAACCCCATGCAACATATTTTGACACGTCAATTGCTAGGGGGAAAATACTCCAAATGGATTGTGATACTCCAGGAGTTTGACTTGGAATTCGACCATGCCAAGTCCAAGAAGTCATTAGTTTTTGCTGAGTTGATATGTGATTTTCCTCATTCTGCAACGAAAAATGTAGCAATAGATTCATTACCCGATGAATCTCTTTTCCTTATTAGCACTGATGATCTTTGGTATGGGGATATCATTATATATCTCCAACCCCAGACTTTCTGGCCTGCTTTGTCTAGTACTGAACGACATCACATACGCTATCAAGCTTGTCAATACATTATCCTCGGGGATACTCTTTACCGTCGAGGAATTGACTCTTTTTTTCGACGTTGTCTAACGTTCGACGAAGCCAAGAAATCTCTGAATGACTTCCATTCCGGAGCATGTGGTGGTCATATGTATGGGTATGCTACTGCCTAGAAGATCCTACGCGCAGGGTATTTTTGGCCTTCTTTGTTTAACGACTGCATTACTACCGTTCAGAAATGCCATGCCTGTCAGGCCTACAATCAGAAAATTCGGTCACATCCTGCTCGTCTTCATCCTGTGGTCTCAGTTGGTCCTTTTGGGAAATGGGGCATCGATTTCATGACCTGTCACCCTCACTTAGTCGGGGGGCATGGTTACATCATTGTAGCCATTGATTACTTTAAGAAATGGGCCGAGGCGATGCCGACATTCAACAATACTGGAAAGACCGTAGCTTTGTTTCTTTTTAACCATGTCATAGCTCGTTTTGGTGTTCCCCAAGCTATCGTCACTGATCACGGTAGCCACTTTAGGAATTTTATGATGTCCGAACTTACTGAGAAGTTGTGTCTTCATCATGATAACTCAACGCCCTATTATCCACAAGCTAATGGTCAAGTCGAAGAAATCAACAAAGTTCTCATAACTATGCTCCGACGGATGGTAGGAATTCATAAAACAAGTTGGCACACAATTTTGTTTCCGACATTGTGGGCGTACCGGACATCTGTCAAATCTGCTACTGGGTTTACGCCTTCTCGATTAGTCTATGGTGTGGAATCCATTCTTCCTATAGAATGCGAGATACCCTCTCTGAAGCTAGTTGTTGAACTCCTACTCAACACTTCTGCTGAAGAAGAACGTCTATTGTATCTTATGAGATTAGATGAAACTCGACGTGACGCCACTCTAGTAATAGAAGCCCAGAAAGAACGTGTCAAGGCCCAATATGACAAGCATGTCAAGCCTCATGTTTTCTACGAAGGTGATATTGTTCTTCTTTATGAACAGGATCGAGATGTGTTAGGAGCTGGGAAATTTGAACCCATGTGGCGAGGTCCTTATATTGTTCGCCGAGTTTTGGAAAAGAGAGCATATGAGTTGGTATATTATGATGGTATCCCTTTGAGTGAACCCAGGAATGGGTTGTACTTGAAGAAGTACTATGCATAAATCATATGTGCACAAGTACTTGTATTTTAATGTATCATACTTTGTGTGTGTTACTATAGCTTTCTTTTGTCGTTATCTGGTCTCTACCCTTATGTGACGTTGTGTTTGATTTCTAGATGTCGGAGTCTTCGCTACCCTATATTGGCTTTGCTGATGGTGCTAGCCATAGTACTCGAAACCTTGCTTCCGCTACGTGGGCAATCTATGCCCCAACAAACGAACTTGTATCTTTAGGAGGTGTGTGCCTCGGCCGTGCGACCAACAACATTGTAGAGTATAGCATCGTTATTGAATTATTGGTTGATGTTATCTCACTCGAAATTCGTCATTTGGTTGTGCGACTTGACTCACATCTTGTAGTACTACAGTTAAGTAATATCTACTCTATTCGAAGTCCTACTTTGTTACGTGTGTATTTGCGAATTCGCCTCTTAGAACATTATTTTGATCACATTGAATATCAACATATTCCTATATGTCTAAATACATTAACATATGCATTCAATAATTATGTATTGGACAGACATTTGAATCATTTATAAATCAATCACATCGAAATTCACAATATAAAGAAAATCGGTAGAAGCCATCTGTATATATAACGATATAAAAGAGTTTTTTACAAAAAGTTTGTCCGAAGACCAAAATGTCAAAATTTGAAGCTTATAGCTTCTACAAAGTGACGTCATGGATGACGTTCACGGTAACACATTACTGCCCTAGCAACCCTACGGAGAAGTCGACTCATAGATGCTGATACCCCTACAATATGACGTTGATCGCGTCGTGGAACCTCTTCAAGAGTCATGTCTGGAATGTCTGCAGTCAGGCCCTCTAGATTTTGTTCCACCACTTGATAATCCTCAGCATACTATGGTGCTGCCACTACCTCTCCTCGCCGATGGATGGGAGAAGTGTCGAGAGGTCTGTAAGGTCCAACATATTTGTTATCAACAAACGATTTTGTATCAGTCTTTGAATGAACATATAAGACAAAAACATTTGAATATGATAAAAAAATCAAAAAAACATTTAAAAAGAGAAAAATGCGTGTACTTCTTACCAAGGTCAGCCCACTGAGTATCCTCTGGCAGTGCTAAGTCCGGGTCTCCTCGGAAATCCAACCCAGCATAAGCGTAGTCATCAACCATCAACATCTGTGTTTGAAGCCAGTCAAAGAAAGTATCATCATACTTGATGATCGGTCCTGCTACGTGCCGGGCCATGAGCCGACACCATCTCAGCATCCTTGGATCCCTGGGGCCCGGTTTATTCCACTCAACCTATAGTCTCAGTACGGGAACCCTCTCAAGGAAGAAGGACACCAACAAAGATCCATACCCAAATTGCTTCAGGTCACCTCGCCTACATTTGGTTAATTGCTTTTTGATACTGCGAAGCACAGCATCTGCCCAGTTGAACACCCGAGGCTCAGTACACTCAATAGCATATTGGAAGTAACTCTATAATGCCATGTGAGGAGTAGAACTCCCAGCCATCCAAGCTATAGTGAAAAGGATAGCACGGAGGTTCAAGTCTTGTACCCCCCAGATAGCTACTTTTCCTTTCTTTCTCTCAGCCTCGGGAACACAGTATAAATTGCAGTACTCACTCATATTTAGCCCACCACCTCTACTACCAGTCAGGCTCACATAGTACCCGCGCCGGGACAATCCAGTCAAAAAGTAAATGTCCTCAATGTCTAAGGACAGTGTGTGAGCCCCCACATGAAACACCTGTTGATCAGGGTCCCACATATGCACCAGGTACTCTAATAGTCTGATTTGGGCCCTCATGCCCGGGATGCGAAAGTATTTCAAGAGCCCACAGTCTCTCAAAGCAGCTATTATAGGTGGATGATTTTCGGCCATTGCATTGTCCTCTTCATGTTCCCTTTCATGCCACTCTAGAACCATGTTGATGGCCAATTATCTGCATAAGGAACACAATAAGAGGATTAATAACTTCTTTCATGCTTTGGAACTTTTTCATTGGGTAAAAATTTAAAAAAAAATTGAGCTTTGTGGTTCTCGCAGGTGCCCTGTGTGCACAGTGTGAGAACCTCACAGGTGGCCTTAGGCTCACTTGCGAGAACGCATCATTCTCGCAGGCCCCGTATAGCCTGCCTGCAAGAATGGCAGCGTGCATGTAGGGCTTAGAAAATCAACTTAAAACTGCAAATTTAACCATTGAAATTACAAAATTAAACCATGAAAGTGTTAAGGACGAAGAGCTTACCTAACTGTCGCAGACGGCTCGCTGAATGGTCTCTCGTAGGTCCCACAATCTGACGCTGAACTTGGAGGGTAAAAGAGGGGTTTTTTGAGCTCAATAGTGGAAATGTAAAAATGGTGTGGTAAAAAGAGTATTTACTCCTTTTATTTACTTTTACTATATCATTTTGGTTTTTTATGATTATTTATCAATTAAACCCTAATCCCTATATCATTTTGGTTTTTTATGATTATTTATCAATTAAACCCTAATCCCTAATGTTATGTTGAGTGTAAAATCTTGCAGGTGTGATGACTTTGATGATCAAATACAGGGATATGGACATGTTTTTCTTTGTTATCGCATGTTTTTGATTGTTTTTATGGTTTTTACATAAAACCTCGAGCGTCGTTTTTTTCCGTTCTTGCGCTCGTAAATACATGAGAACGTGATCAAGCATACTTTTATCACTTTTTCGAGCTCAACAAGGTTATACGAAAAAGGAACCCCCTGGAGTCCTCTTTAAGCTCTTTTCAGACTCTCTAAACATGAAAAGATCGTCGAGCAACCTTGCTATTTTCACGCTCGATAAAGTATTTGAAGTAAGCGTCTGGTGAGCGATAATTTATCTCTTTTTTGGTCTCATTCAGATTATTTTACGAAAAAGGAACTGAGAGAGTTCTCTTTTAAGTGTTTTTCCAAACTCTATAATCTTGAAAAACCTTCGAGTTTTCTATCTCTGGACTCGTTAAACAAACATTGATAGACCTGTGATGGGACTGAACCACTCCTTCTTAGGGTTCGTTAAACATACTCCAAGGGACTCATCTGAAGGATGAGCTTACATCAACAAGCATATGTTATCCTCCTCAAGCTTGCGTAAAAATAAAGAGGTACTCGTTAGAAATGGTGGGGGGAAATTTGGGAAAGGGATATGTTTTCATCTTCGTATTGATTGGCAATAAGTGTCACTCTTGAACATGACACCCCCTATTCATCATTTGAAGCCGGTTTGGGAAATCCATTTGTCTCTCATTCGATTTGCTACAAGGTCATTCCGTGTGTCGTCTTTGAGTCAATGCTGCCAAATCATTGGTCATGTCGTTCATATGTTCAAGAGAAGTCCATCTAAAACCTATATTGAGTCGGCCATCTGCAGTTATTCATTCTCTCTGTGTCGGCCTTCCCTATGTCCAGTCCAATTCACATCATACTCTGTTTCATCTTCAAAATATATTACTCATTTCGTGTCATTGATGGGGGATACATCAAGGCCCTCTTGTGACGAGTTTTGTTCCGTCGACTTCAGCTCATTATCTGGAATCAAGACTTAGAAATTATTTGGTACCTTGGAGCTTGCATGCCTCAATGGCAGGTTTCCTCACTTTCGACAGTGGGTTTACATCATTGACCCCTGATCGAAAGATTCCATCGAATGTTCGACATCAAATCATTTATTCACACTCGATGGATTGTACTATGGTATCTTGGGAGTCATTGACATCAATGGTGATTTCCCTCGCACTTGTTAACGGTTTCATTAATGACCGGTAATCAAGTGGTTTCTACTATGTTCGACTTCAACACATGTAATCACTTGGTTAGATTCGTACTTTGGGCGACGAGATTGAAGACCCTGGATATCATATTTGTGATCCAGGTTGCGATGGAGTATGTATAATTTGTGACACATAGATCCACTGTGTATTTCTCGTGGCTATGTCGTCTTGATTTGAAATTTCTCGCATAGATCCACAATGTATTCCGGTGGCTATGCTATATTTTGACAGCATGGATCCACAGTGTATGATTGGTGGCCATGACCCATGTCTATAATGTCATCAGTCTGTGATCTGAGTATGGGAATGTCTACCTCAGAATTGATATATATGATATGTTGCAGATGCTTGGTTGTTCACAGGTTTCTGATTAGGTGTGCTCCTGGTTCCCGACACACACATACAGCTTACAAAGTCTATCGGCTGTCACTAGTTCCAACCTCATACTTTGGGGGGCATTCTGTTACCCATGATTTTGTTCATCATGATGATGTATTGATGATGGTGTACTCATGCTCTTCATAAGAACTTTCTCCTGAGAAAAAGTTATTTTCATCTCTTCCAGAAAACTCATTTTTGAAGACTGTTCGCAGGCTGCTAGTATATTTGCCTGCGAGAATGCATGATTCTCATAGGTTTCCTTAAGCCAATGTGTGAGAAGTCCACACTGTGTTGAACTGCTAGGGTGCGAACTCTTTCTAAAGCAAGGAAAAAGATGAATTCTCGATGCTTCTAGAAAGGAATCTTCTAGAAGGATGAGATGGAATTCGAATGGTTATCCTAGTACTGGATTCCCTGATATTTTGGGATCATTCTTATCCAAGTAACTAATTCATTCTCTCCTATATATTGAGGGAATTCTCATGGAAAAGGTTAAGCAAGATTCATTGGAGAATTGGTGAAAGAATTGTGTGAAGGAATGATGCTACAGCAGCTTGGAGACTCCAGCAAGTTTATCCAAAGGAGTTGATCTTCTTCATGCAAGTGAGCAAGTGTCTGTGTCGGAGCCAAGGGCCATCAAAAGGAAGTTTGTGACATCAAGGCTCAGGTTGTAATCTTTACTTTCCATCAATATGATACAATAATATGTCCCTTTCCCATAAAGCTATTTCCACTTTATTGTATAACTCCTTGATCATATACATAGATTGATTGTTGAATAGATTGTGCTTTCCTCACTTTGGTTGGTTTGTGTTGTCTTGGTCTTGGCTGCACAAGACCACTGGAGTGAAGCGGGAGAAACAAAGGCAAAAGGAAGCGATCATAAGGTATGTTCTTTGTTCTTGCCTCCTATTTAATTCAATGGTTGGAATCTAGGGAAAGAGTCATGTTCTGTCTTGTTTTGTTCTATATCCAGGTGGATCTAGGGAGATCGGTTTGTGTACGCACTTACGGATTTATCCAATAACACCTTGGTGGTTTCTGCTTTACATAAACTAGGTCATCGACGCCATTCATGGATGTGGTCGACGATATGGATAGAAGTGGTTTTTTTGAACTTGGATATAATTTACAATTCAGTGTCATGACGAACTGGTAATTGGAAAACAAACAAAAAGGCCTTGGCCAATGATTCAAAGGTTACATGGGACCCTAATTTTTCGTCCACATACCATTTGGTTGATGAACTAGCGAGATTTCTTTGAAATAACCTCAAGTGGATGGAATCATCCATGATGTTGTTTGAAGAGAACCATAAGTGGAATGTCATAACATGGTTGGTAGGGTATTCCCCTTGTTTTCCTTTAAACTGTGAAATATCTGAAGGCAATTTGGTAGGCATATTGGGCCAAGTGGCATCATGTAAAATGGGGTCATTCGTGAGTTTGGCTAAATCAGGAATGTTGAGGGATTCCAAGTATGAAAAAGGGGGACTTGGCAGAGGATCAGTTCCAGCCATTGTGTGTGTAGGTAGTTGACATGTCCCTTGAGAGGGATTTGGTGGGTTTGTACTTCTTCCTTGAGAAGAAGTATGACCCCCACCTCCTTGTGAAGGAGAACTAATAGATGGATTTCCTGGGTATTTGACCCAAGAAAAGTGGAACCAATTTAAGTCGATCCCAAAATAGTAGCACTCATTAGGGTATGAGATGGGTCGGTGAGTTGGTAAGACTAGGGAATCCTCCTAGAATAGGAGGGAGATTCTGCAAGCGTCTAGAATGATGGGGATTATGTTGTTCCCCTATGGTTCTAAATAGAAAAGTGAATGTGTGATAATGGTGACAAGAGAGAAATAAATGAGCAAGTGCTTTTGATATTTTTGACCTTGACAAAATAGTATAACTCACAATTGCATGTAATCAAATGAACATCATACATAAATCAATTGTAAAATAAACAATCATGTGGATAGGTTGATTTTGTCCGCGAGTGGGAAACAAAAATAAATGTTCTTGTCCTAAAAGAGCCATCGTCCTTCCTCTCAATTTATCATTGGGCCTTCCAATAGCACTCAACAGTGGGGTATGAATCCACTGGAAGAGGAACTAGTGAAGGTTGAAGTAGTCAGTTATAATGAGGGGTAGAAGGTGCATATCCTGAAAGAGATGGAAATATTTCCCAATAGCCACACAAAATATAACCAAGGTGTGATTGCAGCCCACAATTTCCACCTGGGTAGATATCCTATGTTTTTCCATTAAGTACCATGGCGACATTTAGATTTTCGGCCTAAAAAATGGGTCACGGGATGGATACCCTCATAAGAGTTGGGTGACTCAAGAGGGGATGCACAGAACAACCGGACCTCGGCCTTCGACCCTTCACGGGTATCTCCATGCCTTATGGTATAGGAACACTTGACTTGGAGAATTTGAAGGATCCATATTCTCAACTTCTATTGTTTCAAAATGTGAGAATCTGATAACGGGGGGTTATTTGGATGCCTACCCTCGAGATCCTACCTAGACTAAAAAAATTCTTTTAGGCACCTCCTATGGAGGAAAATTTAGTGAGTCTTTAGAAAAATTTTAGATGGAGTGGGCTGAGAGATTGGGGTCATGGACCAACCTCGTTTGAATTTAATTGATGTGGATAGTTTCTAAAGAAGTATTCAGATCTTTTGGAGTTCCTTTGAAGTACTTTATGGGTACTTAAAAATACAGATTACTTTGACCTCTACTATTCTAATAGAAATTGTGTGTGTGATGAGTGGATTTGTGTGCAAGAAAGTGAAAAGTGTGCAAAATCATTTTTAATAAGTTAACTCTAAGATTGTAGAATGTGGACTTCTTGTAGTCCTTACAAATCGTTTTACCTAGCTTACTAAGTTCTTTGGTACAACCTTGCGGAATATGTAAAGCCCTAGAGAACTAGCAATGTGGACATATGGGTCCTTACTTGATCCTTTAAACTCCCTATAATGTTGTCTATACTAGAAAACCTTTTGAAACTATCCTAGGATTGTAGACATGTGGGCATGTATGGGCCCTTACTTGATCTTTTAAACTTTCCTAGAGTGTTATCTAGACTAAGAAACATTTTTGAAACTATCCTAAGATTGTAAACCTGTGTGCATGTATGGGCCCTTACAAAGCTTTAAGATAATTTTCAAAACTAAGAGGTACCCAAAGGGGGTTTTGTCCTCTCCTAATATTTTAAGGGAGATGAAATTTCCTTTCAACCACCTTTTCTGATTCCCAAGATCACACTTGGGTGTAGGGGAAGAACATACTTGGGGGTTAAAATTGATTTCTAGTCCCAAATTATTTGATTGATTTTGAAAATTCAATAACCTTAACTCAAAGTTTTAAATTCCAAATGAGCCATCCATGTGGCAACAAAGCAAAGAGAAGAATTGTGATTCTTTTTACCCCTATGTGCGTATGTTAGATAAACTTTCTTGTAAGAAAGGACTCTAAGTGAAGTGTGATTTCTTTACAAAGTGTGGGAATTTAAAGTCTGAAGGCAAGGGGCCCTCAAACCACTCATAAAACCCTTACAATGTACTTATGATGTAGCTTTTTCAGTCGCGCCAAGTGCACAGAATGTGCGGGTTTATGAAAACCCTTACACGCACATCGCCCAGAGTGCGCAGAATGCACGTCTATGTGTTTCAAAAGCCATGCACTTCCTGTCATGCGTCGGAAAATAAATTTCAAGATGAAATTCTCTTTCCTTAGCTCTGAATTATGACTTTGAAAGATAGGATTAGGCTAGTTTTGATACCTGCATATCCAAATGAAATAAGCGCTCTCAAGACTTAAATAGGGAAGAATTTGATCCACATCCCCAGTGGATTCACCAATATGTTGTGTTGGTTTTGTCACATGGGTGAGAAAAAACACAACACTTACTTGCCTAGTTAAGTCAGCTAAACAAGACAAAGAGTTGTGAGTTGATTAGATAACCAAATACACATGAAACAAGGAAATAAAAATAAAAACAAAAGGAAATAAAGGTTAGAAAAACTTGCAAGAACTAGAACCATGAAAAATGAAAATGACAATCATATAGCTACCAATGGATCAATGTATTATAGGCTAGCACCGTAGATAAAGGTAGGGACTTATGAATCTCCTCTTCCTCCTTGGGAGGGATCTTCAGTTCCCTAATAGAGATCTCTTCTCTACATACAATGGAAAGTAACAATGGTGAAGAAATGCAATGCCAATCCTCTCAAGAGGTGAGTGGAATGGCCCTTGCTATAGTGCTTGAATGATTCAACGAGAAAAGAGGATTCTCCAAGAAGAATTATTGCATCATAACTATACCTTGAATTTCTTATTTTTCTAACACACCCATGGCACATATTTATAGTTTCCATTCATGGAAATATATAACTGGTTCATAATGTGAACAAGGGGCCTTTTAGGGCACTTCCTAACCCTTAACTAGCCTCCAAGCTATATTTCGTCAGATCTGAGTGTCAAATCATGTTGGGGGTCGGAATAGAAGTGGTTGAGAGGCCGACAAGATTCATAAATGCATCATTCTTGATAAGTGTGCACGTTTTCTCGTAGACAGTCGCACATCCTGCGCATTCTACGCACAGCGTACAATTAGGGTTGTGTTGGCCCACGCATTCTACACACGATGCACAATTAGGGTTGTGTTGGCCTGCGCATTCTATGCATAGTGCACGGGCTTCCTTTGGTGAATTTGTGCACTTTGATTTATGAACAGAGTATATAGTTTTATGCCTTTTTTTATGGATTTTGATGTTGTAGGTGTACTAATTGTTGTTGGAATTGATGTCTTTCTTCAACCGTTGTTTGTAATGTTGCGGATGATTTTTTGGTGAGAACCCTATCTCTTAACATTAAGAATTGAATCTTTGCCACACCAATTGGCATTATGTTAGGCCATGTCGTATGCAAAGACAATGTAAAAGTAGTCATGGAAAAGATCAAAATCATCCTCAACTTTAAGCCGCCTATAAATCAGAAACAAATTAAAATCTTCCTTGGACATAATGGATACTACAGAAAAATTATATGCCATTATTCAAATATCACATTACAAATGGATGAGTTGCTCCAGAAATAAATCGAGTTCAGATGGAGTCAATACTTCCATGAATCATTTGAATTCTTAAATAATAAACTCGTTGAAGCCCCCATATTAAAATTCCTCGACTTGTTAAGAAATTTTCACGTCCATGTTGATTCTTCAAACGTTGTTGTTGGGTCGGTTCTAGAGCAACCATATGATTACACAGTCGACCACCCAAACGCGTACGCCAGTCATAAATTGAACAAAGTAAAAAGGAAATATTTGACCACAGAAAGGGAGTATTTTTCGATGATATTCACATTATAAAAAAAATTGACATTACCTACTCTCCAACCCTTTCACATTCTTTACATATCATCAGACATTAAAATATTTAGTTAATAAACCAGTTCACCAAGGAAATATTTTCCTCTCGATGTTATTATTCCAAGAATTTGAATTCGACATAATCATCCGGCCTGGGAAAAAGAATGTTCAACGAGACCATCTATCTTGACTTGAAACAAGAGAGGACCTGATAGGAATAGACAATGACCTCTTAGAAGCACATATATTTCAATTCAAAGTTTCCCCAAACAATATGGAGGATATAGAAAACGTTTTGGAAGATGGAAAGGCTCCGGAGGATCTCTGGACAAATAAAAAGAAGGTGCTAGCCCTAAACGAAGCACCATTCACCCTTATAATTAGATATCTGTACAAAATAGGACCCGATGATATCCTAAGGAGATGCAGTCTTAAGAATGAAAGAGAAGAAATTATTAATGAGGACCACACAAGACCAGCTAGGGGCCACTTCCAAGATGACACGATAGCTCAAAAGATACTTCAGGCAGGTCTATGGTGGTCGAATTTACATAAATATTGTCAGGATTGGGTTAGGAGGTGTGATAGTTTTCAAAGGCTCGGGATACCTCTACGAAAGAATGAAATTCCACTAGGCTTAGTGAACTCTAATCGAGCATTTGAAATCTGGGTTGTCAACTTTGTCGACCCTTTTCCTTAGAGAGAAAAAATAATCGGCGCAAAATATATTATTATTGCAGTAGAATACACGACCAAATGGGAAGAATTTGAACAAGTTGAATCATGCACCAAAGAAGTTGCAGCGAAATGTATTTACGAGAACATAATCACAAGGTTTGAATGTCCACTTATAGTAATCAGGGACTAGAGAACACACTTCATAAATGAAATAATTCAACTCCTGCTAAAGAAGTTTATGATCGATCATAGATGGACAACAACATATCACCCCCAAGAAAATGGTCTGGTCGAATCATTTAATAAAACATTGCATAAAGGACTCACCAAAATATGTAGTATCGACAAAAATGATTGGGACGATAAAATTCTCGCAGTGTTATGGGCGTATAGATCTTCTTATAAATGATCGATCGAATAGAGTCCCTTCAATTCAGTCTATGGGAAAGAAGTCATTATTCCATTGCACTTTTGGTCCAACTATGAGAGCGTAGCAGTTGTGGCTAAATTCGACCAAGGAATAAGCATGAACGACTGACTGTACCAATTAAATAAGCTAGAAGAAGGAAGATCAATTGCAATTCACCATCAATAAGTACAAAAACAACAACAAAATCATCGCACGAGCATCATTTAAAGAAAAAGGACATAAAAAATGGAGATCTTATTTTTTTTATACGACAATCGAATAAAAGGAAAACCAAGAAAGCTAGAGACAACATGGCTTGGTTCTTATTTCGTCGAAGACATTCAATCAACCGGAGCAATTCAACTTTGATCCTTGTTATGGCATCCATTCAAGAAAGTAATTAATGGAGCCCATTTTAAGAAGTATTATGCATAGAAGGTGAGAAACTGTATTGGAAAAATAAGCAGAAAAAATGCCAATAGGGACCAACCAAAGCTCGAAAGGAAAATATAACAGTCTAGTCGAAGTCGGAAAAATATAGACTAATCACATCCTTAAGAAAATCAATCCTTATTGTATTAATAAACCAAAGACAGTTATAAAATTTAGGTATATAAATACAAGTATAATAAACCGCTAGAGGGAAAGATAAGTATTAAATAACTTTCAAAGCCTAAAAAAAAGGAATGAAAAGCATAATGTAGAGAGAAAGAAGCCCCTGGTCAAGCCATACACTAAGAAGAAGAATACATGATCGAATCACCACTCCATCTCTTGACTTAAGTTAAATCCTTGTGAAAATAAATTCAATTGATTGAGATAGATCCCAATCAAGAAAGTGATATTCAAGCGAGCATGGTTCTCATACAAATGGGGGGAAGTACAAAAAAATGGAGGCACAAACTAGCTATCAAGAACATAGACTAAGTAGATGTGACAATTAAAAACCCAACGACTCAAGAAAAATAGTGGTTCAATCCATATACCGACCACCCATCTATAGAGGAGACCTAGCTGGTTGAACACAAGAAAACATTGACCATGAAAAAATCAACTCCATAAAAGATAGTGCATTTAAGTCGCAGCAGGAAAGGACCGACGAGAATGATAGAAACATTAAGGACTAACACGAAGGATAATACCATTGTGACGCCACCAATATAATTTTCATCTTCCTTGACACGTATGATAACCAATTACAGAATGCCTCAGTTAATGATCGACATGACCCGCAGGAATTCCAACTAAGAAATAACCTAGATTTACACTCATATGATTTGACCATATCTCAAATAATTATGACAGAAGCGCATGAATCTAGGGAACAACTGGATGCATTTATTCTGAATTTTCATCTACCTCCTATAAATTTGGAAAAAAATACAAATTTTCCTCACTATTATTTTCTCCTCCACAACCAAGTAGAGAGTTGACCACGCAACCAGGTGAACCTGCAACCTCTCCTGAATTTTTGAATACTCTTGATATGGACTTGGAAATGTCAATAATGAGAGGAAACATCTGGAAGGTAACAGAAGTTTCAAGACCAAGACAAAGGTTCGACGGAACAACAATGACACCGTTGCAAATTCAAATGTAGAACATCCAGTAGTCGTGACGTGAGGAGATGGACTAGAGCAAGAAATGGAAACATTTTACAGAATGGGGAATGGAGACTGGTTTTTGGAAGCTTCAAAATAAATTTCGAGTAAAGGATGGAATCAATCACAAGTTGGGGGCACCGCAAGTCACCGACTTATGGTGATGGAAGGAATAAGCAACAAATTTTATTGCCAACCACTTTCATCAGGGATACATTTGGCTTGACCACCCAATAGGAATAACAAGCGATATTATTCACCAAATTACAAGTATTCCAAAGATAGGGGCCATAGTGTCGAAGACATAAAGTACTAATGATTGGATGCAATTTTTAATTGGTCGACAACAACAAAAAATTCTAAGGGACTACTCATCAAAAAAATCACCAAACTAGGGAAAGGTGGACTACCATAATTGTATCTATGTGCTTCACACCAGGTGGTTGGGCATCATATGTCAATATGACAATGATAGAATCAATAGGCCAAGTCTTTCAAAAAGAAAAAACTTTCAACTAGTCGGAGTACCTGGCCAACATCATTCAAACTAACTACAAAGAGTACCAAGAATATGGTAAGGCTATTAAGTTCCCCTCTTTATTAATCTGGATAGAAATGGAGCACTACAATCCAATCAGTGAGCCCGCATTCACAATCAATAAAGTCCTAGTGATGGAAAATTATACAATAATTTCAACGGAATAAGTAGGTGCTTCTAGTTCAATGACAACCCAAGAAATGTTTCAACTATGGGTCAGAAACTTGAAAGACAGTCCACATAGCTGGTGGGTCAAGCAACCAGTATGTTGGGCCAAGACAACTCCTTGCCACATTCAACTAGAACTCAACTACACCAAGATTTGGTGTAGAGTCAAGTTGGCCCCAGAACCAAAGGAACTCCATTATCAACCGACAACAAAAGAAATATTCCTCGAGCTATAAATACAAACATGCCAAGAGATAGAAATTCCTCTTGAATTTAACCAATTAATATTTCCCTTGATTCTTCCTCTTACCGATGGAGAGAAGGAGGAGGAAAGAGAAGCATATCTTTATACAATTCCCTTTGTCGAAGACTTGGAAGCCCTAGAAATCATCCCCGCAAATCCATCACCAGGAAAAAGAAAGCAACCAAGGAAAAAGGAAAAAGGTAAAAAGGTTAGCAGTTTCAAAGAATTACACATTCACATAGAAAAATGTTGGAGGGAAATTTTTCAGTCGAATGAAGGTATTGACTTCAATGACCCTGTTACCCAAGAAAAAAAAACTATCATTAAAAGAAATATCGTTGAGAAAACAAAGCAAACAGAGAGGCATACTCGACAAGAGACTGCTACGATGAAGAATATCTACAGTTCGTCGGTCAGAACTGGGATGAAAGAAGCTATGGAAAAAGATAAGGTACAAAAGCAGTAAGTTAAGAAAATTAAAAGTACAATCCGACATATTGAAACAAGAGGAGCCAATAAGCAGAAGATCCTTGAGGCACAGAACACCATTGTTACTCTATCACGGGTCACAACCAACTGCACAGAATGGGAACTCAGGCCAAGTCTAATACCAAGAAAGAAAAGAACAATTGAAGCAGCAATCAAGTTAACAATAGACTCACCTCCAGCTGATCCAATAGTGTTAGTAGAAGAATGGACAACAAAGAAGAAGAAGATACATCTTATAATTGTTGAGTATTCAAAAGAAATAGAGTCTGACCAACCATCTGAGTCGATCGATGAGGATATAGAAATTGACCACTTAGAACATCAACAGTTGGTCGAAGAAGTACCAGTCCAGATGGTGCACCTAGTCCAATCATTACAATAGAAATAGTTGATCAACCAAGTACAAAAGTAGTCATTCCATCCATTTGAATCTAAAGAGCAGTCATTCATTCAACAAGAAGTCAATCTACAGGAAGGAGAGAACCGGGAAATCGACACCCATGATGCTAATATTCATAACCTAGGGCGAGTCGACACAATGACAAGGATATCGAGACAACCAAAAAAAATAAAGTAACAATAAAATCTAGGATATCAACATATGGAGGAAACCCTTCCAGAGAACCACCATGTTATCCCACAAAAATACAAAGATCAAGATATAGAACAAGGTCTAACATATGATCAACAACCTCCATTGAAAAAATAAATGCAATAAGCATCACAAGAGGAATCAAAAAAAGAAGAAACTATCCAACAACATAACCCATATGTACAACAACAGACTCATTCCTCTACACAACAGACATCAAAAATCTAGGATAAAGACATATGGTCAACAAGGAATTTAGGAAACAGAAAGAAAATGAAATCGTTGAAAATCACACTTAAGATGACCTAGCCAAACAGGTCGTCGGGCTCAATTGTCGAAACTACTCTCGACCCAAACAAAATATCGAACCAACATCTCTTCGACTTACATGAAGTAATATCAAGAGAATCAACAAAGAGATGTAAAAAAGTCATTAAATAAGGATGTCAGGTATCAAAATTAAAATAATATCAAAGAAAAATGTTGCAGGAATGTAGAGAACAAATCAGAAAGCACTTAGGAACAAAGAAAAGGCTGGAAGTAGAGAACTCCTTGGAAGGTTTTAAAGACTCGATTGAAAGTATGATCAAAGTTAATACAAAAATCCAACAATAAGTCAAACTTCTTCAAAAGGATAAGGAAGATGTACAACAACAATTCATCATAGCATTGACTGAGATTCTGTTAAGGTCCTAACCCGCACATAGGTAGATCAATGTATTCGGATGTAATAAAGGTCAATATTAATAAGACCTTTCAATAAAATAGAATAAGGCGGATGTAAGAAGACCTAATAGAAGCTTTCGCTTCTAGAAGGATCTTCCTCTAGATGCTTCTTTTTAGTATAAATAGGAGTCGAGGGTATGAGAACCCTAGCTTGGATATTATTGTAACAGAGCGCTGCTCGATTGGAGGTTGCCCCCTCGAAGAGGCCTGTGAACATTGCTATTTCTGTTCAAGTGCTATTTCTGTTGCTATTTCGTATATC
>JASDQU010103261.1:480046-492438 GCA_032191745.1 Picea mariana | reverse complement strand
TATGAGTGCATAAATGTGGAGAATAGAAGGTGGAATGAAAAAAGTACATGAAACAAATGAACCTGATACAATAGCATCTTGATTGAAGCTACAACACAATTCAAAGAGATAGAGATGCACCCTAGCATGGTGCACCCTCCTCACAAGTTGCCCAATCCACTAAAATGAAGTGCCCTAGTTGTTGGAAGCTTCGATGGAGAAACCCTTGCAAACAACTCTGAATATGTGTTGTAGCTCTCCACTGAAACTGTCATCAAAGTAATCTGACCACTGCAAGTCTACCATGATAGTTGTGCACCCTCCTCCTCAAGTGCACCCTCCTCCTAGCAAGAACAATATCCACAAATAAATGAGGGACTAAGCCTTCTGGCTACCTCCATGAATGGGGGCTCCCAAGCTTTCCTCACCCAATGCCTCTATCCTCATTCTCTTGCCTTTCTCCAAGCTCCTTTGGTGAACATACAAGTGAGAATGAGCCTCTCTTTTCCCTATGTGCCCCTCTTAAGGAAACATAAGGAAACCTAAAATTTGGGTGGATGAGATCATCTCATATCATCCCTAATCAATGGTTGAGATATATCCAAAAGAGTCTCAACTAAAAACCTTCTTTACTTAAGTTTCCATAGTTTCACTTTATGTCCCTCAATTCACCCACAAAGTGAATTAATAGTCCTTTTAGGCTAAAATGACCAAATTTCACTTTTGACTAAAATATCCTAAGTCAAAGTGAAATTAGACATAAATTACATGGTACATAGCAAAAATTATTTCCCTCTTGTGTTTAGAGGCTCACAAACACAAGGGGACCACTTTCCAAGGTACCCAAATCTCAACACTCCCTCTTACCGAGGAAAGTGCCCTTCACCACCAATATCATCCCTATAGTGGACATGGTTTCCTACTGGAAAATACTTGGTCAGCATGGTTGTACCTTGATCAATGAAGGTATTCTCTAACACAGATCTTCTCAATCTATGTAATCTATAGATGGAAGTGCATCTCCACTTATCCAAGATCACCTAGATCTTGGTATCAAACCAAATATCTCAACCTTGGTCTCCCACCAAGGATTTCTACCTCCTAACATCTCTCCAATGGTCACTACTCTTGGCATCTCACCAAGAGTCACTCTCTTGGCATCTCACCAAGAGTCTCCCCCTCTTGGTATCTCAGCAAGAGTACCTAGATCTCGACATCTCACCAAGATCCTCAACTTGGCCTCTCACCAAGTGACTTCCACCTGAAGTGGATCTAGAACCTGATCTACCCGTCTTCGTATCCAAGTGAGGCTCAAGCCTCTGTGGTGCCCTGTTGATCCTCCTCATCAATATCTGATGTTCTGAAGCCACTACACCAACCTCTGTCTTAGAAACTCTGAAACTGAAGTTGTCCTAGGTGGACCAGTCACCCCTGACGATGGTGTCCATGAAAACTGAGTCTGAGCTCCCTTTGAATCACTACTATGAGTTAATAGGTCCTCCTCAACTCTCTCTCCCCACTTGACGCTGGATGGTGAAATAAATGACAAAGAAGTAGTGAATGCACACTCTCTCGCAAACTATGTATCAAACTCAAGCTCCTCTGTTGTCGTTGTTGAATCATCCTTCTTCTTCTTCTTCTTCTTGGGACATTGTTCTGCATAGTGACCCATCTCTCCACAAGCAAAGAATCTCATTGTTCTCATGTCTCTCTTATGCCCACCACTTCTCTCTCCCTATGGTAGGGCCCCAAACTTGGGACCCTGTCCTCCCTTGTCGATATTCTTCTTGCCCTTTGTCCAAAGAGAAAGATCCTCATCGCCCTGCAATGTATGTTGTTGTCCAGAAGTATTTGATGTAATTCTAGTCTCCTCTTGGATGAAATCATCTCACATTCTCTCCCAAGTGGGAATGATCTCTCTGGAAACAATTCCATGAACAAATGGACCCCATGGTTTGGTGAAATTGTTTAAGGATGACCTCACCATAGAGTCTGGGTCCACTACCTCTCCAATGGATCCAAGCTCGTCTATGATCTGGGTGTATCGGCCAAGGTAAGAAGGAACCTAATCATCCTTGAGCATGCGAATGCCCTTGAGTTGATAAAACAGAACCATCTTCTAGTTCTGGTTAGAGATCTGGTAAAGCTTTCGTAGATATGCCCACATCTCAAATGCATAGTCTTTCCCATTCAAGTGGGAAATGATGTGATCCTTCACTGCATCACACATCATCCTCTTTTCCTTGTTGTTCCTCTTCTTGAACTCTGTTAATAATATGGGAGCAGTAGCAAGAGGAACAACAATAGGTGCCTCAACTATATCCCATAGTTTGAGGTCCTCTAAGACAAAGATGATCCTGGCCTTCCAAGGAGACCAGTTGCTCCAGCTAGCCTATCCTCCACATGCATCTGAGATGTTGACTGTTATTACTGAAATTTTGTCTGCAACATCGCATCCAAATGGTTACAGGAATACAACATCTCCAAACACTTATTAGTTCACTTGCAGCACCAAAAAAGCATTTCCAAGGGGCAAAAACTATACAACTGGTAAAATATTGACATGCGCTAAAACACTAAAGGAAGCGCGTGCACAATGCATGGGCCAAAGAAGCCCATAGAGAACACAATGCACCAAATGTGCAATTGTTTACGAGAAAATCCGCGTACTCCTATGAACGGTGCATTTATGGTTCTTGTTGTCCCCTCACACACTTCTGGACTAGCTCCCAACTTGATTTGACCCTCAAATCAGAGATGAATCCGAATGGGGGCTGGTCAAAGACCTAAGGGTTCCCTAAAGGGACTCTTTTAGACACTAAGAACCAGTTGAGTATTGTCTCAAATACATGCTATAAAAGGAGGCCATGGGTGCACTATGAATTTAAGAATCTCATTGTATTTTTATGTTGCCTCTATTCTCCTTCAAGGAACCTCTTTTCTTCTTGGAGTATTCTAGCATCATCTCAATAAGTTATTCACCTCACCTCTTGAGGGAATAGGCTTGGATTTCTTCACCATTTGCTTTCTAGTTTATCATTGTAAGAAGATCTCTCACATAGGGGACTCAATATCCCTCCCAAGGAGGAAGAGGGGACCCATAAGTCTTCCTTTCTCTATGGTGTTTTCCCACTAATATAGTTATCCATTGGTGGCATGATTACTGGTCATTTGGTTTATTGATCTTGGTTCAAGTTTCTTATGCATTTTAGTTTCATTTTCTTAGTTGTTTGTTTATTTAATGTGTTTGGATTGAATAATTCATACACTAACCTCTGTCCTATCTAGCAATACCAACTAAACTTGCAAGTGCCTTTCTTTTGCTTATTCAAGTGGCGAAAGGGACACAACAGATTGGCGACCATACTGGGGATAAGGTATCAATTTCCTCCCTATTTGGGTTGTTTGAGCACTTCTTTTTTACCCATTTGCCTTGCAGGGATCATAACCGGCCTAGCCTTACCTACAAAGAGTTAAGTTTGGAGCTGGAGGAGGATAATTCCACTTAAAATCCCCCCCCTTGACGTGTATCAAAACATGCGCGGGTATTTCAGCCCATAGACGCACATTAAGAGCATTGTATGCTCACATCACTATCGTTCTCTGCGCATTCTGTGCACAGTGCACCAACAGGTCTTCAGTTCTTTGCGCATTGTGTGCCCATTGCACCTCTGTCTGATCTGTAATCCACGCATATGTCCAGAATTCCAACATTGTAAGAATTTTTTGTGATTTTTTTCAAGGCCCCTAGCCTTCAAAATATTGCTTTATGCAATTTTTAAATGCACCACACTTAGATTCCCTCTCCACATGAAGGGTTAGTCAAAACATAGGCACTTAGGGAGTAAAAAAGAACCATATTTATCCTATTTTTCTTTGAGTTTTCACATGGATGGCTTGTTTTGATTGTAAAATTTAAGTTGAGATCCTTTACTATCACATATATAAACACTTGTATTGGGACCAGAAATCAAACTTCAATCATTGAGTATGCTCTTCTCTCGTGCCATAGAGTGATCTTGAGAATCATAAAAGCGATTGAGGGAATACTTCATCTCCCTTAAAATATTTAGGAGAGAACAAATCCCCCCTAGGGCTCCTCTTAGTTTCTTTTCAAAACATCTTAAATTTGTAAGGGCCCATACATTCCCACATGTTGCAAAGTTAGGATAGTTTTTGAAGCAACTTTCTTAGTTTACATCACTAGGGTAGTTTAAATATTATAGTAACGGGCCCATACATGCCCACATGCTTGCAATATAGGATAGTTTTTCAAAAGATTTCTTAGATTAAATCACATTAGGGATTTTAAAGGATTGGTAAGGACCCATATGTCCACATGCTAGTTCTTTAGGGACTTTAAAATTCCCCAAGGTTGTACCAATGGCATCTAGCAAGATAGCTAATCAATATTTGTAAGGACCAAAGGAAGTCCACATGCTGCAAATTGACACCTAACTTATTAAAAAATTGACACATTTGTCCACTTTCTCACACACAAAGTCACTACTCACTCACATAATTTCATCTCGAATTGAGGAGGTTGAAGTAGGTTTCCTCCAAAGGGATTTCGAAACGTCCCACTGTTTCTTGAAGAAATTATTTACACCCACTTAATTCAAATGAGATTGGTTCACACCCCCAATCTCTCAAACAACCACATCTAATTTTTTTCTAAAAACTCACTAAGTTTTCCTCCACAGGAGGTTCCAAAATAATTTTTTTAGTCTAGGTAGGATCTCGGGGGTAGGCATCCAAATAACCCCCCGTTATTTGGTTCTCACATCTTCAAACATTAGGAGTTGACAAATAGGGAACTTTAAAATCCTCCAAGTCAAGTGTTCCTAACACCATAAGGTAGGGAGATACCCATGAAGGGTCGAAGGCCGAAGTCTAGTTGTTCTATGCATCCCCCCTTGAGTCACCCAACTCTTGGAAGGGATCCATCCCGTGACCCATTTCTGAGGCCGAAAATCTAAATATCGTGATTTGACCGGTACCTAGTGGCCAAAGTTTAGGACATATACCCAGGTGGAAATTGTGGGCTGTAATTGCACCTTGATTAGATTTTGTGTAGCTATTGGGAAATATCGCCAGCTCTTTCGGGATGTGCACCCTCTACCCCTTATCATAACTGATCATTTCATCCTTCACTAGTTCCTCTTCTAGTGGCTTTAGACCCTACTGTTGAGTGCTATTGGAAGGTCCAATGCTATTTGAGAGGAAGGATGTTATGTTTTTTTATGAAACGAGCATTTATTTTCTTTTATTCACCCACACGGACAAAAATCCACCTACCCACATGTATGCTTATTTTCAATTGATTTATGAATGATGCTCATTTAAATTAGATGTGATTGTGAGATATATTGTGAACGTCCAAATTATATAAGTCTCTTGTTCATTAATTGCTCTCATCACAACTTACACACATTCACTTTTCTAGTTGAACATCATAGGGGACCCACAGAATCCCTGTCATTCCATACACTTGAAAAATCTCCCTCCTATCCTAGGAGGAGTTCCTATTTTTTCCAACTCACCGGCTCAATTGTCTCACACCCCTGTGAGTGCCACTATTTTGGGATCAACTTTTCTTGATTCCACTTTACTTGGGTCCACTTCCCATGGCCATCCATCCACTATCTATCCTTCATAAGGAGGCAGGGGGGAAACTTCCTCTCAAAGGAGAAGTACAACCCCAACAAATCCCCCTCAAGGGTATCCACTACTTGCTCACACCATGGCTGGAACCAATCCTCCACCGCCACCCCACATGACATATTTTGCGTCCCTCAACATTAATAACTTTACTAAACTCATGAATGACCCTATATTGCATGATCTCACATGGCCCAATATGCCTATTAAAATACCTTTATACATTCATAAGTTTGAAGGAAAACCGGGAAAAGACCCCGCCAACCATGTCATGACTTTTCACTTATGGTTCTCTTCAAACAACATCATGTACGACTCTGTCCGTTTAAGTTTATTTCAGCACACACTCACAGTTCCATCAGCCAAATGGTATGTGGACGAAAAATCAGGGTCCCATGTGACTTTTGAATCCTTGTCCAAAACATTTTTGACCTTATTTCAACTACCAGTTCACCATGACAATGGTCTAGAACTTCTCTCTGAGTGTAAACAAACATCAGCCACACATATCTCCGACCACATTCACAAATGGTGTCGGCGACGTAGTTTATGAAAAGAAGAAACTACCAAAGAACAATGCCTCGATTGGCTTCTCCGATCACTTGTCTCTATCCTTGCCAAAGATGTGGCCTCCACCTTCCCCCAAACTGAAGAGGAATCCATCAACAAATATCAACAGTATGACCTCATTTATGCTCAGTCATGTTATTTATACACAGTACTACTTGACGCCCCGAGACTCATACCATTCAGCCAGGACAAACCTGGGGTGTCTCACACGGCGGATGGATTGATTGGTACCTCAACACACCACAATTTGTATGTCCAACCACCACCTATGTACGGTACATCCCAATATTCGGCGATGTATGGGGGACCCCCTTATTACCCTTCCCTCTCTTATCAATAGCCATACCCTGGTGCCCTTCCTCCACCCATGAGTGGACCCTTGCTGACACCCATTATGCACCTGACCTCTCAACCAAGTTCTGGTACCCCCTCTACCTCATCTTATAACCTGGTCACTAGTGAAAGCGCTATGCCTTCCTATGGATCTTTTCCATAAAATAATCTGTATTTTCCATTTCCTAGTCCTCCACAGCCAATTGTTCCTCCATAAGGACAACCACACGCTAGGGTTAACTTTGTTCAACCCTCTCCCATTCAACAATTTCAAAATTTTGAACAACTAAATACGGAAAATCCGACCCATCAGTCGAATAATGCCAAGAAGAAAGGAAAAAACCAAAACAATAACCCAGGACCAGGCGAAAATAAACCCCAACAAAACCAACCTGCTGGGGGCAACCAAAACTAGGGTAACCAAAATCCTCAAGGAGACAATAACAACAAATTCCAACAGAGGAACAACAAGAACACCCTCTAGACAAACTTCCCTTATGCTCTTTGTGGTGAGCATGACCATTACACTCACCATTGCCCCCAAATTGATGACTTCAAACGGATCAAAGATTTCATGAATGCACCAAGTTCCCCAGCACCTCATACCCCTCAGTAGGCCCCACAACAATCTTTTCAACAACCACCCCCGACTATGTTACAAAACCCAATTCCACACCAAGTCATGATGAATACCCAATAGGATATGCATCCTTCCCCCCCACATATGGAACAATATCAAAACCATGGAAATTCGATGGATCATAATATCCTCCTCACTAGCGAAGAAGAAATTCTTATGCAAACGTCCATCCATCAATATAGCACACCCCATGAATCTACTCCCACCACTTTGGAAGAAGCTCCAGCTACAGTCAAACAACCCTTGATGATTCCCCTCCCTAACATCGAACCTGCCATTCGTACCCCTCGCATCTTGTTATGACGAAATGTCAACAACCCTCAGGCTCATGTGGCACACAATTACAGTCTGGTCGATGACTTGGCATAATATCCTGCATCCATGTCGATATTGGAGGTCCTCCAAACCTGTCCAACTCAATGAAAATCATTGATTTTTGCCTTGGGGGTAGTCGACCCAGCTGATACTAGACTCATCACATTGGGTCTAGATTGTGGGGAACCTCATCTCCCCACTTTGGTAGCTTTCTAGATACCAATTCATATCTGAAACATCACGGTTCATTGATGTATCATTGATGAAGCTGCATCCACATGCATCATGTCTAAAATTTTATGGAAGAAACTTGGCTCCCCTGAGCTAATACCATCCGCCATCACTTTGTGAGCCTATGATGAACGAACATCCTCTCTTGAAGGGCTCTTTCAAAATGTCCCCGTTGAACTCAGGGGAAAAACCATCCTTATCAACATTGAGGTTATCAATTCCCCCCTCTATTATAACATCTTGTTTGGACGTAGCTACATGTATGCTATGAAAGTCATGGCCTCTTCTATGTTTCAAATGATGATGTTCCCCCACAACAGGAAGATCATCACCATCGACCAAGTTTCACATTATGAGCCTAACCACTCCTCCAACATCTATAACATCTTACGTCTGGTCCACACTAGTTCTGATACGTATCCACTCATGGATATACCCCCCAAAATTTTCAAAGACCCATCTTTGTTGGGGGCATATCACGGAGCACCACCGCTCATACACCCCTTAACACAAGTGTGTGTCATATCTTCCATTGGCACTGAAACTGGAGATACCATTCCTCCCATAGAGGCTACTCCACTCCCTGACGTCCCACCAGTGGAAGAGATCCTACCTCAAGAATCCCTTGAGAGCCCTATGACACCACTTATCCCCGATTTCACCCTCCCCCATGGTCAAATCCTAGTTTGGGAGACAATCCCTCAAGCCATTACTCAAATTCCCTTCTTCTACCCCCCACCAGGAGTACAAGCTTTCCAGGTAGCCGCAACGCTTACCATTCCCAACATGGTGCTTTCCATTCCAGTATGGTATCTACACCCACCCATGATGGTTCCTCAACCATCCCTCCCTCCCCAAACAGAGGTAATCTCGATGCAGATTCGAGTCCTAAATCCAACCACACCTGCCTCACCCCCACTTGCAAGAACCACCTCAATGGCTGGGGGAAGACGGAATAATAAATATCCCACCACTCTACTTCCTCCCCGAGTTCAACCTCCTTGCACACTCTGCGAGAGAGAGGGACACCCCACAAACAGATGTCCCTCTCCCTAAGTTACACAATTTGATCAAACTCCCTCGAGAAACCACATCGCTTGTTGCTTCACAAAGCACACCTAGTACTACCACCATGTCCCCTACTACAGGCAGTAAAGGGTTGTGAACCAAATTTGCATGTGCCATCTGTTCAGAATATGGCCACTACACTCATGATTTCCCCACCCTACCTCAGTTTTGACAGACACTAACGAAAGTACACCAAAACATTTATCAAGATCCCTCTCCACCCATGTCATCAAGTACCCACGTCACTGATATCCATTATGTCACAACTTCAGTCAACGAACAGATGAGGTTCCCTTGCCCTCTTTGTGACTCACTTGATCATTTCACATACCAGTGTCCTTCGATCATTGAATACAAGCATCTCCAAATAACCCTTATTCAAAATCCTCCAAATACCCCACTTCTTGTGATGTAAGTGATTCCCCCTAATCCTTCTCCAAATATTGATCCAATCACCTCCCCTGAACCTAAGTCACTTCCCACCCCTCCATGCTTCATGGATAGATTGTCTGAGAATTTTCCCCCAAATCCTCCCAATTCTCTGGTTCATTTCCCTCAAGAAATATTACCCTCGACCATAGTTTACAACCCATAGTATCTAGACATTTGGTTTATGACAAGCACATCATCGCACCATAGTTTCGATTCCCCCTCTATGTCTTCACCACCTACAGATAATCACATGGTGACAGTCACCAATGTTACTTCCCCGGATCCCCTATATTCTCACATTTTCCACTGCGACAAAGATATCCTAGAGGAACTAACTACCCTCAATTTCCCATGGAACGTGCTCCATCACAGAGCGCTCTTTCTCTCACAGGAATCCTTCGACCCTCCTAGCCAAGCCTCCATATGTGCAATCGAAACCAAGGATTTTATTCCGTCAGGGCATATAGACTAGTTCAACAACCCTATCCCTGCCCCCAATTCTTTTGAAGAAGGAAACATGGCCAACATTTCCAACACTATCAAAATCGACATTTCCATCAAAATCATAATCGTCGAGGAAATCACCATTGGCGCTGCATGCTCCCTTGAGGAAATCACAACTTACAAAGTGCTCTTTCAAGAATACCAGGATATTTTTGCCTGGTCATACACAGAGATGCCCGGCCTTGATCCATCTATCATTGAACACCACATCGACACATGGCCTGATGTCACCCCAGTATGTCAAAAGAAATGACCACTACACCCATCCAAATCCACAGCTATCAAATCCAAAATTAACAAACTATGCGTTGCAGGGTTCATATACCCCATTGCATACATGTCATGGGTCTCCAACCCTGTCCCCGTTAACAAAAAGCAGGGCACTATTCACGTCTGCACTAAATTTTGTGATCTCAATCATGCTTGTCCCAAAGACAACTTCCCCACACCTTTCATCAACCAAATTATCAATGAATGTGCATGCCATGAGGCCCTATCCTTCATGGATGGGTTCTCTGGCTACAATCAAATCCAAATCCACCCAACAGATCAATACAAGACTGCATTTGCCACCCCATGAGGAACTTTTGCTTAACTTGTCATGCCTTTTGGACTAAAAAACACAGGTGCAACATTTTAACGGGCCATGAATTACATTTTCCATGATCTCGCTCACATCATTCTCTCTTACTTGGACAACCTCAATGCTCGCTCCAAGAAATGCACTCAACATCTAGATGACTTACGGGTTGTCTTTCAACGATGTCGACAATACAATATTTGCTTGAACCCCCTCAAGTGTGTATTTTGCATCACCATCAGATACCTTCTTGGGTTCATCATCTCCCAACACGGCATCACCATGGACCCCCTCAAGGTCCAAGCTATCACAAAAATTTCACCACCTAGAAATTTTAACCAACTGCATAGCCTACAAGGCAAAGCCAACTTTCTTCGCTGCTTTGTCCCATATTACTCCACTCGTGTGCATGGTTTCCTTCACTTACTACGTCATGATATCCCATTTCGATGAGATGAACATGCTCAAACCTCTTTTGATGATTTAAAAGTGGCACTATCCAATGCCCCTTTGATTATTCCTCCCGACTATGATCACGACTACATCCTCTATTTGTCGACCTCAACCGTCTCAGTAGTAGGAGTTCTCATCCAATCAAAAGATGATGTCCATGAGCATGTTAATTACTACATCAGTGAAAATATTTCAGGACCACCCCTGAAGTAAAATCATGAATAAAAAACTCACCCTCGCAGTTGTCCTCGCATTCCAAAAACTGCGTCATTACATCCTACTTCGCACTACCAAAGTCATGGTAGATTCCAACCCCATGTAGTACTTTCTTAGTCGATGGAAAATTAATTGGAAATTTTCCCAATGGATCGTCATCCTTTAGGAATACGACCTAGAGTTTTCAACACCCAAAAGCAAGAAAGAACTTGTTCTTGCCGAACACATCATGGTGTTTCCCTCAGAAGCTACAAGTTCACCCGTCAACATGGATTTTCCCAACGAACACCTCTTCTATATCCACTCCAATGACCCTTGGTACGACAACCTCCTCGTCTACCTTCGGACACAAAAGTTTGGGTCTAATATCTCTTGAGATGATCATCGACGCATTTGCCATTAGGCCCCTTGATACCTCCTCATCGGTGACGTTTTGTATCGACGTGGGGTCGACACCATACTCTGTTGATGTTTGACCATCGATGAAGCAGACAGAGTCTTGAATGATTGTCATAGAACCGCTTGTAGTGGCCACCTCTCAGGTATGTCCACTACCCATAAATCATTCGAGTCAGATACTTCTAGCCTACATTGTTTCATGACTTCATCCACACTTTCAAGCGATGCAACAAATGCTATCTTTATACAAACAAAGCACGAGTAACACCCGCTCTTCTACATCCAATTATCACTGTCGAACCCTTATGCAAATGGGGCATAGACTTCAGACTTGCAATCCTCCATCTAGAAATGGACACAATTACATCTTCATGGCAGTAGATTACTTTACTAAATGGGTCAAATCCATGCCTACCTTCAACAACACTACTGACACAACATCACACTTTTCTTCAACCACGTCATTACCCACTTTGGAGTCCCACTACAGTTAGTCTCCAATCATGGTAAACACTTTGAGAATGAGATCTTCATTGAACTCTCCTCAAGGTTAGGATTCTCCCATGATTTTTCCTCCCCATACTACCCTCAGTCCAACAGATAGATCGAGGATGTTAACAAAGTCCTCAAAACCATGTTGCAACGCACTGTCAATAAGCATAAGAACAACTGGCATCATATGTTGTTTTCAACATTATGGGCTTATCACACGATAGTCAAGACTGCCACCAGTTTTACACCATTTCATCTCATCCATGGGATTTAAGCCACCCTCCCCATCGAGTGTGAAATTCCCACATTGTGCACTGCCATTGAGATATTACCTGACACTGCTCCAATGGAGTAGCACTTGCTGAACTTAGAGTCATTGGAGGAAGATCATTAGTCTTCATTACAGAACAATGAGGCAGCTAAAAAATGGTCTAAATCCATCTTTGACCGCCATCATAAAAACACAAACACAAATATCATCACATGTAAACATCACAGATATATATATATATATATATA
>JASDQU010103261.1:465819-478808 GCA_032191745.1 Picea mariana | reverse complement strand
TCAATCCTATGGACAAAAGAACTAGGAAATGGATAATGAAAAACGAAAATAGGGAAAAAAACCTAACCTATATTCCAGTTTAGAGGTCAATACCTATCAGAACAGATCAATACGATGAACAAACTTCAAAGAAAAAAGTCTCCAAGATCCTACATATAAGGCCAATAACACTCATACATAAGTTAATAGATCCAATATAGATAGAAAATTCAGAAAAAATGAGGTGATACTGAATACAAAGCTTGAAAAAACAAACCTGGAATGTGCAATATGGTATGTTGTTCCTGAGTCTGTACTTAAGGCTTAAAAGTACAGTGTCAAGGCATCCGAAAGTATATTAAATATTTATACAAATATTATGCTAACCTTCGGTGTAGGAAACTAATGAGGGTTTCTACGTTCCCGCTGTCTAGCTTCCAACTGTTCCTGAGTAGTAATATCTCGTTCAATGGCTGCCCATGAACATTCCAATTCCTCCCGGGTGTTCGCAGTTTTAAGGATGGTGTCAAAAAGATTTAAGGCGATATGTATTTGATTAGATAGTCTGGGTTGAATATTAGGTTGAGTTGCTGCAGGAACAGTCATTGAGGAACAGTACCAGTATGGAAATGACTTTAAGGGGAGATTTCGTACGCTGTTTCAATTCGGTCAAAATAAAGAGAAACTTTTGCATGAAGAACGAAATAAGAATGCAAAATGAAGGCCCTTTCTTGTAACTGTATTATTTTTAGTAAAAAGACGTGGGATGAGAAAAAAACATTTATCTGTAGATAACGTAAGGTTCCTGTCAATAGAAAACTCACACATACACAGAGGAAGAAACTAGTATAGAAACAATTGACGAAGTGTAAATAAATATATAATTCTATAAATGCTAATTGGTCTTACACTCGCTGATTAGCTGGTGCAGAGGAAAGACAAGAAACAGTTACAGAAAGATGAAATCTCTTCACTATAGTAGTGGTCGTACTAAATTATAGCGATACACATCAATTATGAAAAGCAAAATGAAATGAAACAAGAAACATAACGAAACAAACTTGTAACACAGTTGTGACAGAATCGGGAATCTTACAATTTGCTTGTATTAACTTCCTTCATGCAAAAAATCTATTACAATCGATGCCAAAAAAGTCCAGCCTTTTGTTCTTCTTTTTGTCATCTATTTATACCAATTTCCCCACCATTTAGAAACTCAACGGTTTCATAAATTCAATTACAAATGAGAGGAGCGAAATCACTCCATCTGTCCTTACTCTATTTTCAAAAAGTGCTAGGTGCTTTCCCTTGCATGGGTTCGGTGCATATGATTCATCTGTCCACAAACTGGAATACAAGATGTGATGGTTTCGCTTGACAGCTGGGAGGGGCGAAATCATTCCATCTCTACTACTCTATTTTCAAAAAGTGCCAGGTGCTTGTCTTCGCATGGATTCGGTATACATGATACATTTGTCCACGAACTGGGATACAAGCTGTGAAGGTTCCGCTTGAAATCTGGCTTCGGCAAAATAGCACTCTCGGGATAACTGTGGAAGCTTATCACCTATTTGTGCATCAATGATGTTAAGGGCACTGAGTTGTGCGATAGGTTGAATCAAATGTTCATCAACTTGAGCCATGTTTTCCCTGTCCATCTTAGAGCTTTCCGCCGAATTTCTCTCATTCTTCTCCTTCATGTCTAGGGAAATCTGATCTATATTCACCTACCTTAGCGTCTCTGCTAATGAATTGGTCACCTTTTGGGCCTGTTCTTTTCTTAAGGTAATATTATGTTCCCAGTCTTTTAACAAAATATTACCTCTAGTTTGTTCAGCGATGGTGAGTGCGGAAGAACCTGCTGAAAATCTGTTGTTAGTAGCTATGACTGCCTTTTGAAAAGCGATCCGAGCAGCCTCTGCATTTCCTTCTTTGACAATCAGATTCTCAGAAATCTGATGCATCATCAAGCAATTTTCTCGAATCTCTCCCACTTTGTCTAGCAGACTCTGTTGCGCAGAAGAGATCCTTCTCCGAATATTGATCGCTCGGGATTTAAAAGTCTCGATGTCGATCACCTTGCTCTCAGCGGCCTCTAACTGAGCCTGCAGCTCTGTGATCATACTCCTCTGCTGTCTCGACTGTATCTGACCATATCAGATCACTGAATGCGCTTGTTCCAACTTGGTTTTGAGGACTTCTATTTCTTTTTTATCGGCCAATCGGGCCAGTTCTATTTCTCCACTGGCCTGACTCTTAGCGCTTTCTGCAGCCGAAGATACTCGGGCTTCGAGAGTCTTGATCAGGCGATTCTTTCTTTTGAGCTGAGTTTTCAGCATCTTGACTGAGAATTGATTCGCTGATGCATACGCTCCCAGTGTTCCTTCTATCTCTGTGGCGAATTCATCACTCTTGTTTTTTCCATCTGTCATCACTTTGAATTTTTTAGAAGTTGATCCTTCCTCCTGGTTGAACTCCCTTTTCACAACTGCTTTCTCTTTTTGTCGAAGAAGAACTCATTGAGAGGAAGTTCTTTTGCTATGATGGGCCTTAGTTCTTCACCAAAAATCCATCCTTCTACATTTCCTTGCGTTGACTGCAAAGGGGTGACAGAAGTGATTGGTTCCCCGATTTGCTTCGCCGCCTTTCCTGGTGTGTCGAGTGAGTCTTGCTCCTTCAGAGGATCAGAGGTCTTCGTCTCTGTTACTGGATTCTGAGTCTCTGGCGGGTCTATGTTTTTTACTTCCGCCTCTGGACTATGTTCCTTGGGTGGGTCAGTAGTCCCTTCTTCTGTTTCGGGATTTTTCTCCTGCTCGGAATTCTTCTCTTGCTCCAGATTCTTCTCCTGCTCCCCTTCTTGAAGTTTTTCGGGATTAGAAGTTTTCCCCTCAAAAGTTTCAGCCTCCTTCTCTTTATCCTTGGAAAGACCCAAACCTCCCAGCACAACGGGGAGACATCTTTTTCTATGCTCCTGAAACTTTAAAACAGAGGCTCTGTCTTCGGGTGCTAGAGATCTGATTCGAACTTGCACTTCCCGATAGGACCTCACCCCTCGAAAAACATCATCTGAGGGTGAACACTCGTGTTCAAACCTATTTAATCCACAATTTCCCAAATGGGTGCTTACAATTCTCTGAGGATCATGCTTTTTGTACTCAATAGAGACCAAACTCAAGTCTTCTAAGGTTGCAGCCTTAGTCTTAGCATGTCCAAAATCCAATAAATAATAAGAATTTACCCGAATGGGGAAAAACGGCCATACCTTCTTCGATGATGCTTTGAGCTCTTTACTCACTCCACCGATCACTGTTTTTCGAGAAATCTCGCGACAGGCCAACTTGCCGGGGATGAAAAGTGGTAGCGCCAAAAGAGGAACAACAGCTCCGAAAACTCTGAAATAGGAGAATTCTGCTTCTACGTACCAGTCCGCGATACTACTTAGATTCGCAGCAATGTTATCCGAGATGCGAGGTGGCGAACGACCAAAAATGGCGATGTGCAGGGGCACCATCACCCAGTTGAAAATCTCATAAACAAATTTATTTGCTTTATTTTCCCACAATTTGTCGTGGTACTCATGCACAGTTTTTTCTTGGGTTGGACTCCAAGCCCAATTCATCAGGGGGAAAGGTGTCATGGAGCATATCGCGTCCATGATATACGCAGACATGAAGAATGAGGATGGTCTCCCGGTTGCCTTTTGATCCCGATACTCTGTGACCATGTTGAACAAACTGTCCGAGAGTATCCTTGCCCAATTAAATGAGCTACCTTCTGCTACCTGAAAGATGAGAGGTACCCACTGGATGTAAAAATGCGCGGTATCCTCCCTTCCGAAAATTCAGCATGTCATCATTGCCACATACATATACTGTGGCTCCAGCGAAGCAATTGAATACACGCCTTTGTCATTCGCTCTGAATGTCGCAGAGCGAAAAAACCAATCTTTTATCAAACTAGGCATGGTTTTGTCATATTCTTCTCACTCCTTCTTTTTGAATTCCTCCAGGAATTCAGTGCCATATGTGTATTCAGAAGTTGTTGGGAGCTTATACATAGATTGGATATGCTCTGGTCTGAAAGTCCCGACCGTGGTCCGTTGGTCATTTATAATAGTTCTGGTGGGCAGGTCTATGTGATCTAACGCCCATCGGATCATGTCGTAGTATGGGAGAAAACGTGGTCTGGTTGCAACCAGGTGCATACCAGACTGAACAATTATCTTCTATTTAGTGTTCAGGTTGTCCTTTACATTATCATTTTCATCGGAGTCTGAATAGTTCACCAACTCAGATTGCAGAATATCTAAAACAAACGACCAGTTGGGTTCTAAGCCGCCAGTCCGAGGTGAAGCATCTGAGACATTGTCTGAATCCTGCGCTGCAACCTCGACATTTTCCTTCGCTGCTCTCCTTGGAGCCATGGCTAAAGCTTGCTTTTTCGCTCTTCTGCAATAGACCTGTGTATACATGCAGAAATGAGTTTCCTCAGAGAAAGGTGAGCTCTGTGCGCTTATGAGAAATGTTTAAAATAGAATGAAAATCTCCTATATATTTTAAATAAGTCTGTCAAATCGAAAATAAAAATGAATTTATTGCATAAATCCGATCTTATTTATTCGTGGATTTACCCTAATTCTTCATTAATGTCATCAATGTTCGGCGGCTTGATAGGCAGTCGCGTTATGGAGAGCAAGTAATTACCTCGTGAAGCATGCCAACCTCGATGTGTGGGACGTATCTCGTTTTAATTTAAATTTTCAAATCTTAGCGACTTAAATCATTTTCTCGCTGTTCGCTGCATCGTGAATTTCCTTTTCACGTTTTGACTCTTCAACTCGCGAGACTGCGAGTGTCGATTTTAGCTTAATTAACAGTAACTGTGATTTGGCGCATCCTTAATCATATAACAAACTTTTGGGAGAATGATATGCCGAGTCGCGATATCGCGATGTGGCGATAATTAAGGCTCAAATTATGATAAGGAAATCTTGGATTAGGCAACTAATTAATTTCGCTATAATCATGTCGCAACTTCATGAATCGGGGTTTTGGACACCTTGACTTTATGAAAGAAAGTGTCGAGTGTAGAAGTGCCGAGAACCAGATTTAACCATGGTTAGTTTTTTACCTTTAATATTTTACCAATGGTTATCGCAAACAAAAACTTGGGTTTGACAAATGCCGAGTCGTGAAACCCCGATGACGTCTAATCATGGGTTAAAGGTTTTACCCTAGTTAATACCTTAGGCGAAAATTAACAAACGAGTTCGCAGTTTCGCGACTCGGGACTTGGGAATTCAAAGATCAAAGTATCCAACTTGCGAGGTCCCGAAATAAAACAAAAGAGCGAACATACTTGCGAGAATGGACCTGTTTTGAAGGTAGGAAAAGCATCTATGTTCAGGCGACAAGATTTCAGAGTTTTAAGATCTCGGAAGAAAGTCAACTTAGATTTCAAGTTTCGAAAATTGAAATTTTTTGGAAGGTAAAAACAAGGGCGGCTCCAACATAGGCTCCAACTAGGGATCCTGCTTCCCTGTGAGGTGGGAAGAATAGTAGACCAGGTGCCAAAATTGGGTAAATGGAATCACAGGCTAAAATTAACAGAAAAATTCAAAAAAAATAATAGAAGGGGAGGGAAATCTTCGCTTTGTACCCCAAAAATTTTTCGAACTCAGATAATTTTCTAAACGTAGCTGAAGTCACTTTCACAACTTTCCCTTTCTTACTACTAACTTTGGGGACGCTTTAAGATAGTCAAAACGACCCTAGGATATTCAACAGATCTTATGATTCTCAACTTGCGTTAAAAAATGCTATTATATAATTTAAAATAGGGAAGTCCCATCAAAATTTGGGGAAATGATCAGGGTTTCAGAAAGTGTTGGTTACCGGAGTAGATTTATATTTATGTGTAACAGCCTTACAAATCTCTCAGACATTGCTTCACTGCCAGCGAGCCTGTTCAGTACTCCGGTGAAGTTTTCTGATCCCTTTTTCACTGAATTTCTTTTCACCACTTCGGAAAATATTTATGCGTTTAAACGCTAAGACGAGGGCAATCATTTCTGAATTTCCTTTCATTGTCTTAATGGACTAGGTGGGGGCAATCATTTCTGAATTTCCTTTCACCACCTGTCTTAGTATTTACTTTTAAAACACGAAGATGGGAGCAAACAGTTTATATCAGGGATGAGATCCGTGTAATATTTTTTATCAGAGGTATGTCAACTTATTTTGATTACTCGGTACCAACCTTCCTTTGACCCTCACAAGACCTTTGGTTCTTAGGGAGAGAGGGGAGAATAATAAAATTTTAAGGAACATCCTGTTCAAGCAAGCTTTGATTTTTTCGATGTTGTTGAAAAACCTAGGAAAGTTAGCATCACTGTAAACGTTCCTTAGCTTAGCAGAAGATCAAGTAGTTGTGAGGACCAGCTTTCTTATTAAGATCTGTTTCGAAATCCCTGAGGTTTAAAATGAAAAACTTTTACTCCTTTACAAAGACTCGGGAAGATAGTGACTTGCTAAAGTTAGGCCCAAAATATAGACAGAAAACAGGGCAGCAATTCAATGGGTTAATATACAAAAGGTCACAACAGTTCGGGACTAGTTTTCGAATATATTTAGGAACAAAAATTATGACTGACTGTTTTTATGTTTAATGCATTCATTCAAATGATTTTATTTGAAGATTTTGAAACCAAAAATATTCCTGTTATCTAACTTTTTATATTGCAATTCGAACAATATTACCTTAGATTGCTAAAACAGCCTTTCATGACCTGAGTATTGAGAAAACTCACCTCTATCTTTTCTTTTCAATTTCTTTGTGGACTATGAATTATCTTATGTATCACCTGTTTTATGTCGCCCTATCTCCAACACCGATCTGCACCTTATTTCTTCAGCTAGTTTCGTCTGCAGCTGGAATCCTATAAAAAACAAATACATATTTTATTGCAAACGTGTTGAGAGTTTAAGAACGAAAACCAAAAATTAAAAATAAATGCTTGAACGAAAACATAAATATGTACAAAAACTCATAATAAAATTTATTTATTTACAAGTACATATATAAATTTTTTTATTTTTTATTTTATTTTATTTCCTTTTTTATCCGACGACTATCATGTCATGTAGTGCTTTAGATATCGCCCATTGACAGAGGCGCTGAGAACTTCTCCATCAATTTTTTCCAGAAGAAAGGAATTTTTTCCTTCTGGAGTCAAGACCCTGAATGGTCAATACCAAAGGTGGTCAAATTTGCCATGCTTCGCGGCTTCTTCCCTTCTTGCATCCCATCTTAACACCAAGTCACCTGGGAGGAACTCTTTGTCCTTTGCCTTGAGATCGAACAATGATTTCATATCGTCCTGGTATTTTTGCATTTTCTCATCAACCTCCACTCTGAGCTGTTGAAGCTCAATCGGCTGGTTAATTATCCTGGTTACATGATTGGGTTCTTCGTTCTGATCCTGCCATAATTTCATCACTGGCAACGCTAAGTTTATAGGCAGAACCGCCTCGGTCCCATAGACCATCTGAAAAGGGGAAATGCCGATAGACCTTTTAGTGCTGATGCAGTTTGCCCATAATGCATACTTCAAATGTACATGCCAGGACCTCTTGTTTTCATTGAGTACTTTTTTTATTACGTTTACCAGGCTCTTATTAGATGATTCAGCCAGCCCATTTCCTTGAGGGTAATAAGCAGTGGAATTGCCAAGAATGATACTGTATTTCTGGAAGAAGTCGATCATAGCCATGGACTTGAAAGCCTGGGCGTTGTCGGTAACAATCTTTCAAGGACACCCGAATCTTGACAAAATGTTATCTTCCAAGAAGTCAATCACCACCGAGTCTGTTGCCCTTTTGGTCGGAATTGCTTCCACCCACTTTGTAAAATAATCTGTGGCCGTTAAGATCCACTTATGCTGAGCACTGGAATGGGGATTAATTCCCCCTATAAAGTCTAATCCCCATTGTTGAAATGGGGCTTTAGTTTTGACTGGAACGAGTGGTAGTGCAGGGAGTTTCTGCTTACCAACGAATATTTGACATGAGTAACAGGCACGTACTTTGGCATTAACGTCCGAAAATAGTTTCGGCCAATAGTATCCGGCCCTCAGGATCTTGTAGGCTGTGGCTTTCCATGCATGGTGTCCTCCACAGAATCCTTCATGAAATTCCTCTATGACCCGTGGAGTTTCCGACTCAACCAGACAGACCAGTAAGAACCCGAGTGGATTCTTCCAGTATAGTTTATTTTTTGAGATGCAATACTTTACAGCATGGAGTTTTAGAGTTCTGTATTTGGTTGGAGTTAGTCCATCTGGACATTTCAGGTTTAACAAATAGAAAACTATATCTTTATACCAGCCTGAGGACATGAATTTTTCTTCAACCTTGTTTGGATATGTCTGGTCATCCGACTCTTGCAAATGTGTGTCTTCATCTTCCCCTTGTAGGCAATTTATGTCAAGGGCTCTAAGGTTTGATTCATCCAAGAGTTTGGCTAGATCCTTTCCCTTTATTAATTTAGTAGGCTTGACTTCCAGATCAAATTCTTGTATTTTAGCGAGCCAGCGTCCTTGTTTTCCATCACTATCCGGCTATACCAATATATCCTTCACAGCACTGGTTGGTACATATGCGATAACTTTTGAATGCAGAACGTAAGTTCTGAATGCTTTTAGTGCTTTCACCATTGCGTACGCCTGTTTTTCTATTATATCATATTTTAGTTCGGCGTCTCTAAGGCTCTTTCTAAAAAATGCGATCGGGCGTTCAAAGCCTTCATCATCTTTTTGCAGCAACACCGCGGCGATAGTATGTTTAGAAGCGAATGAGAAGATGAGGAAATCTTTCAAGTAATCTGGGCTTGTTAACACAGGTGCCTCGCTGATGACTTTTTCAATATGCTCGAACGACGCTTCATCCTCGGTCGTCCAATTTACTCTGGTATCTTTCTTCAGCATTCCTGTGATCAATTTGACAATCTCAGCGAAATTTGGTATAAACCTTCGTAAAAAATTTATTGTACCTAAGAAAGACTGAATTTCTTTAACGTTTCTAGGGAGACTGATAGTTTGTATTGCTTCAACCCTCTTAGGATCGATTCTGATCCCATCTTTAAATACAATATGCCCTAGAAGCTTACCTTCCTGCATAGCGAAATGTGATTTCTTTGGGTTCAAAGATAGGCCATACCTGCAACATTTTTCAAAAGTCTGTTTTAAATGGATCAAATGTTCTTCATCGGTTTTAGAGAAAACCGTCAAATCGTCAAGGTATATTACTACGAACTTGTCTCTTTCTCCAACAAAGGTGATGTCCATAGCGCGCTGGAAGGTAGCCCCTGCATTCATCAAACCGAAAGCATTTTATCATACATGAATGTACCCCATGGTGTGGTGAAAGCGGTTTTTTCTCTGTCTTGCTCGTTCATGGCGATTTGGTTATACCCAGAAAACCCATCTATCATAGACATTCAATTTGCTCCAACTACCCTTTCTAGGACGTGGTCCATTTTAGGAAGTGGATAATTATCCTTAAGAGAGGACCTGTTCAAGTTCCAGAAATCCACACACAGTCTGATTTCTCCGTTCTTTTTTCTGACAGGGACCAAATTTGCTACCCAGTCCGAGTACCTTAGAGGTACAATTATTTTTGCATCTACGAGCTTCTTAAATTCCTTTTCAATAACGGGCAAGAAAATGGGGTTAAACTGCCCGAGCTTCTGCCTAAAAGGCTTGACTCCGAGCTTCAAAGGTATCTTGTGCTCAATTATAGAAGTATCATATGTTCGAAGCTCATCATAAGACCAGGCGAAAACATCTTTATACTGTCTGAGTAGGTCTCTGTACTGGTCCTTTACCTTAGGAGGGAAGAATTTAGATATCTTTACTATCCTGGAATATTTTTCAGTTCCTATGTCGCAGTCCTCCACTTCTTTTGGTTGGGGCTGCAAAGTGGATTTCACAGGTATGTCGTTCTGATCGGAGAGTCTTTCTAAAGGAATTAAGCCTTTCGGGATTTGGTTATTTTTAAGGACCAACATGCGACGATCCGCTATTTTTTCTCGGAAGGTTTCAGGATCTCCACCTTCTTGCATAATCCATATCGGTTCGTTTTGGTTTTCTTGATCTCGATGGGTTTCAGAGAACTCACCTATTGCCATAAGAAATTTCTGAATTTGTTCGTCATCTTCAAAGACCTGCCAGTGTCGGACATTGTCTGGTATAGAGGGCTTATATCTGATTTCAATATGATATTTCAGTTTAACGTTCGTGGGAGGAGAAAAGGTTGAGGTTTCCTTAGCCAATGCATCATCATGTAGATTCTCTGTATGAGGAATAGAATGGATTTTTATAAATGAAAAAAAATTCTCCATCAAGTCCCAAGCACAATTTCTATATGTTCTCAATCTGGGATGCTTGGCTAGGTATTGTCGGTTTACTTGTCTTACTATCAATTCAGTGTCACCATAAACTTCTAAGTTTTTTATATTTAACTTCTTTGCAACCTCTAAACCTAAGACTAATGCTTCATACTCGCATACGTTATTGGTGTAATCTATGTCCCACTGCAAATGATATGAAAAAGGAATGGTAAACTTACCTTCAGGTGCTACCAAAAGTATGCCAGCACCAACTCCTTCAGAAGATGAAGCGCCATCGAAGTACATTTTCCAGATACCATTTTTGCATAGTTCTTCGGTCAAGGGGCTAAGCTCTTCCTGCTTCATATCAAGTTCTTATGGACACCCATCTAAACCATCATCAAATGACAATATGCAATTCCCTAGATCTTGGTATGCAATGTAAATGGGAAAGTTATTTGGATTCAGAGGATCACTGACAGCATATGCTAATCTTGTTTCTCGGTACAAACGGGTAAACTGACCACTGAAAATTGGGATTGTGGCATATGACATGTCCAATTGTAGAGAACCCCCCAACTTGGCTCCCCATGATCTGGATAACAACATACCATATTTGGGGGGAATATCTGCAATAACCACATCCATCAGGATACTCTTGACCAGGACCTGATCCAAGGTAACTACTAGATCTTTTATCATTCCCATACATTTAACCTTTCTTGAATCAAATGAGTATAGGTCTCCATAGGGTCTATTGATCTAGAGCCCCAGCCTCTCCATTATAGTTTTGGGCATAACATTATGTGAAGCCTCGGAGTCTAACATGCAGTTATGCAGTAACTAGTCATGTATATTCAGGGTGATATAGAAAGGAGCGATGTTGTCTTTAAATCCCTCAAAATGAGGACCAAAGGTGATGTTAGGTCTTTCATCTTCTAGGTTGATAACGTCGGAGTGACTTTCTGTCTCATAAACACCCATCACTTTGGTGATTTGCTTCCAATAAGTGGGGTTTTTTGCTAATTCTACCAAAGGAATCGATATCTTAATTTTATTTAATTCATTTTCAAAATTGTAAGATGTATTGGCCTTGTCTGTTTCTTTGGTTAAGACTTCCGAGCTTTTTTCTTCCGACTTGTTTGTTTGGATTGCTTTATCACTTGTGACCTTAGTCGAAGATGTAACTTTATCTATCGGTCCTGTTTCCTTTGTTTGGGTTTCAGCGTTTTTCACCTCAGACTCTTGAGTCTTTGCTAACTTGAGTTTATTGCTAGGTAACAATGTCTCTTCCAAAGGAGGTTCATGAGGTTGACCCCTTGGCAGGATTCTCCTAGGTTGGTCAATTGAGGTGGGCTTATTTTTAGATCTCAGATTGTATCTGGGTTGAAAATCAGCCGCTATTATTTCTGTTTCTGGTTTAGATACGCAGAGGTCAATATGATCACCTTCTTCTTCTTCATTAGACAGTTGAGGAGTATTTAAAGATTTCTCATAGTCTTCCTTGATCAAAAATAGCTGCGAACACTCATCACCGAAACATGCAACTTTATCTTCCGAATCTCCGAAACCTTGGAGGTCACTTGCTCCTATAAAATTTTCATTTTTTAGTGGAGCTTGTATTTTTTGATCTTCATTATTTATTTGCTTCTGTTGATTTTGGGGATTTGGGTTTCTCCTGAAGTCTCTTTTGTTAGAAGAATCAGCTTTAGCTTGATCAAACTCCATCCTAGATATTTTTTTAGACAGATCTTTAATTATTCGGGCCATATCATCCACTCTGTCGTCAGTGTATCTATTTGACCCGGAAGGACCCCCTGGTTCCCTATAGCGTCTATTATCATGGTTGACTGTTTCTACTTTAGCATTTAACTTACCTGAAGCCATCATATTAGATTCTATTTCGACAACATCGTCTTGCATTCTTTTCAGGGTGGCTCCTCTTCTTTCTCGCAAAAGCAATGCAAAATCAGGTTCGAAAGCTCCCGCAAAGGTTACTTTGGCTGAGGGTTCGGAAGGTTTAACAGCGACTGGAATTTTATTATAAAGTTTGTTAAATCTCAGAATAAATTCCATAACAGTTTCTGAATTCTTTTTCTTTAGGGACCCAAACTCGGTAAGGTAATACAAGTGATCCTTTCGCTCTCCCCATTTCCTGAGGAAAGCATCTTCCAAGGCGTCATATGTCCGAATAGAAGCTGCAGGAAGACTCCGAAACCAAGTTCGGACCTGTCCTTCGAAGGTCTGGACAAGTAGTCTCGAATAGACATCCTCGTGCTCAATACCACAGATATTTTCGAACTGGTCAAAGAAGTTTATATGCTCGGCTGCGGTTAGATCTCCCTCCCTAGTGAACTTAGGAAGATTTTTGATGTAGTTATCAGGTAAATCATGGAGGGGAACGGGTAAAACCAGGGGAGTGTATCTCACTGCCACTTTTGCAAATACTCTGGGAGGAGGGACATTCGGTCCTCCACCTCCTCCTCCGACACTTGCCATCAACTTGGGAGTAGGAAACGAGGGTGTAACACACTCTTTCGAATCAGGTGAGGCTGGGAAGTTCTGTTGAAGAAAGGCTGGTATGTCAAATGACAACGATCTTTCTAAAGGACCTTTACCCTTGT